>JABCKK010007928.1:149274-162426 GCA_018221785.1 Calocybe gangraenosa
TTGCGACCGTGATGGAGACACTGCGTCTGGTTTGTGCGCAGGAGGCTGCTTTTTTGGTACCTTGCTTGGTTTGGTGGGAACTAGTCCGTTTAAAGTCCGTAGAGATCTGCGCGAGGTCCATGCGCGTGTGATGAAGGGTGGTCGACGTCAACATAGAAAGAATACCCCTTCCGTAGAGAAACCTCATCTCGGGAGACGGGTGTAGCATACGCTACTGAGTGGTCGGACATAAGCAAATGCAGAGAGAGAGAGAACGCGCTCGATATGAAGAGACTTAGTGAACTGTATACTAATATTGGAAATGTGCGTTATACAGAACAAGGAACACATGACATAAAACCATCAAGATATACTACATATGACTATGCATTTTTTTCTTCCATGTATTCAACCTTCTACATAAGCATAAGCATGTAACAATAAGCGGCCGACGCAAGTTGAGAGGAATAAGATAAACTCACAGGTTCAAAGTTGTGTGTACCTTTTGTGTGTGAGACAAAGGTCTCGTTGGTCGCGAGAATCTGTTGGCGCATCTTCTCAGAGTTCAGGACTGGTAAGGTGGTCAGTAAATGGGTAGCTCCTTGAGACTACAACTAAAATCCAACGTACTACTTGAATCGCGGTACAGGATGTCGATCTGCTCAAGAGATAGACCCCTGGTTTCGGGAATGAAGAAGTACCTAGAGGGGTGTAGATATTAGTTTACTATCGAATGGAGTCGGCGATGGGGCTTACGTGAACAGGAAGCATCCGATGCACGTAGCACCCCAGATAAAGAACACCTTGACACCAAGGTTGGCAGCTTTCACGCCGTTGATGCCTGTGGTGGTAGGGTTGACTAGGTAAGGGGTAGCATAACCTGTACACGTTTATGGTAAGGCAAGACCCTTGAAGAACGCATAACAAAGACAGCTTACCGATGCCAAAGTTCCAGAGCCAGTTACTTGCGACACTCATGGACATGCCCTTTGCACGAATGTTGAGTGGCTAGATGGCGCCAACAGTAAGTGACTGAAATGTGCTATGGGGGGGTGATTGTAGGCCACTCACGAATATTTCACCGGTCAATACCCAGGCTACTGGGCCCCATGATGTGGCGAAGAATGCGATGTAGCTGTTCGAATTTCAGAACACCTCAAGTCTAGGGAAACCAGTAAGGATACGTACATGCACACAAACGCAATCAACACGCGTTGGGCGGGTAAGTTCACGGAGTTGTCAGCTTGGATGTGACCAGCAGTGACACCGACCTAAGGTTGCGATGAGTTAGGCGTTGAAAAGAATGCACTGATGTCTTGAGGCTTACGATGGCAACGATAAACTCGCAGAAACACATTCCGGCAGCGCCGATAAGTAAGAGACGACGACGGCCGACTCTGTCGATAAGCTGAATACCGACGATAGTGGTGGCAGTGTTGACAACATCAGCAATGATACTACGATAAGATATGTCAGTTGTTAGAAGAAAACACGCCCTGATTGAATCTTACGTGATGATGAAAGGATTTTTAATGCCAGCGGTTTGGAAGAAAGTCTAAAAGGTAAAATTTCAGGACTGATGACCAAGCCACCAAAGTGTTCCGTGATACGTACTGTGCCGTAGTAGACTGCCCGGGGGTCGATTAGGTTCGGAAAAAAGGAAAACCTAAGGATAGTCACTCACAAATGAAGTTGATGCCAGTGAGTTGCTGCCAGCCTTGGAGGAGGATACCAGTCCAAGTTCGGAGCCCGTTCTTTGACTCGTTGTTGCGGAAACAATCTAGTAAGCGTTGTTGAGATAAAGCAGACCGAGATGTAGAACACACGCACCAATATATGAACCTCCACCGAGGGCCTTGTCGGCCTCGAGGGTAGCCCGGATCTCCTCATACTCAGTAGTTACTTCGTGAGAATCAGGGGACCGTGTAAGGAGACGTCCCAGGGAATTTCTTGCTGCTGACTCGCGTTCCTTCTTGATCAAATATCGTGGGCTCTCTGGTAAGAGGAACTGCACACAGAGTTGAGCGTTGCTTCAAATGAAAAGCTGTTGTAGAGTCACACACCATTCCACCCGAAAGGATAGCTGCCCATGCAAATTGGACAGCAATAGGTATCCTCCAGGCACTATGATCTGGTCGTTCCTTGGTCGAATTCAAAACGATCGCGGCGAGGAGGGCTCCGATTGTAACTGGTTTCAATTGATAATGTTAACGAAAGCAAAGAGAAAAAAATGGTCGACTGACTAGCTAGCTGATAAAGACCAACAATAAGGCCACGGATGCTCTTGGGTGCACACTGTGAAGATAGTTAGACTTGGTATCATCGCAACATATGGCATGGACAAACCTCGGATTGGTACATAGGCACTAGGCAAGACACAAGTCCTACACCAAATCCAGCAATGACTGAAACCGATCCCATAAATACTAGGTAACATCTAACAAGCTGAAACTGCTTACCACGCCCAACAACGAATGTGGCCCAGCCGGTGTCGAGTTGTAAGCCGACTCCAAGGCAGAATACTGCGCAGGAGGCAATGATACCCCATTTACGACCAACAAAGTCACCCATAGGGAAGGCAAGTAAAGCCCCAAAGAAGGTACCAGCCGACAGAATGGATACCTGGCAACGTGAAAACTCAGCCCAAAGATCAACGCAAACGGGTTTAAGGTGACTTACGACTAAACTTTGATCGTTGGTAGGAAGATAGTACTTTTGGTTGGTGTTGTCGAATGAGCCGAAAGTCTCGAGCCAATCTTTCATGGCGATAATGCCACCAATAGTTCCAGTATCATACCTATGGAGAAGCGTCCAAATCAGGCATGAGAAAACCCCGGAAAAGTTGGCCGTGAAACACTAACCCGAAAAGAATACCACCAAACGCTGAAAAAACAAGTAATCATCAGACTCGATATCAGGTGTATGATCACCCAGACTAACCAGCAAAAGCAGACATTATAACAGCCCAGAATAGGGACTGTGAGTCGACTCCATTGCCTGTACCTCCTGGTCCACCGCCCATTTCTGTAAGATTACTTGATGAGGGCGAAAAAAAAGTGGGGTATGCGTCGGGGTGAAAGAGGCAAGGAAAATTGAAGAGCACCGGTTGGGTTTAAATATCCAAGCATGTGCATTTTCAGGGCAGATGTGCTCGGATCTGATGATATAAAATTTACCTTATGAAACAAATTTTTTAATGGTGGCAGGTGTCTCCCGAGCAACCTGGCACAACCGCACCCAAAGCGAGCGGACGTCGGAGGAGGTATTTTTAGATCTGTCGGCCTCTTTTCGCCTTCTTCTGCCTCTTTCCATCCATGTTTCTTCAGTATGTTTGAGAGGCAATCCTTGCCCACGATTGATTGAAAATAGGCACGCTTGTTGTCCGACGGCTAGTCGCGGACATCGTTTTGTTGGGTACCATACTGTGCACTTCGGATCCTGGCTTCTGGTCGGATCGCCGAGTCTCCCCAGCTCTCTCCCCACATGGGGTATTGTGAGCGGAATCGCCTAACTAAGAAGAAGTTGTTATTTGTAAAAGTAATGCTAGGTTTAATACTCACCATCGCCTTGTATTGATTATGTTTCTATCTATATATCCTGAACGCATATATTGGCGATTGTGCACAGTAGTACCGCAAGTTATGGCAAGGGAGCAGACCGAAAACTGTTGGAGGACAAGTTCTTTGCTCCAGCCTTGCTGTGTTACGTAATCCAATATGTTGACAACCTATAAATTGAAATACCCCGCCGGAACCTCTATCTTTGGAGGTTCGTGGATGATAGCATCAGATTCTCAATATTCTCCTCATGTGCATGCCACTTGGCACCGACCAAATGTTTTTGTTTTTATTTCGACTGTAGCCTTTTATGGCCAGATCAAGCCAGATCATAGCCAGATCACTAGAATTCGGCATACAGATGTGTGCACAATATGTCGTTCGTCCCCGCAAATTCTATTTACACCATCCATGTAATGTACTCAATAGCGAGTTACCTTGATCAGATTGTTATGAGAAATTTCCAATGTACTCCGAGGCTTCTGTACACCATTCCATTTTCCGGTTCGTCTGGCCGGGCCAGCTCTTCCGTTCTGTGGGTTTTATTCATTATACAAATTCAAGCTGTCATTGGGTTGAAGTCATAGTGACCGAAAGCCGAATCGTTGAATGTAAGTCATAAGTTTTCATTTCCCCTTGCCAGGCCTTGAAACACGGTACACACTTAAAATCACGGGCATGGAGCTTGTGGAACAAGCATCAAAACTTCACCAATGGTTGACTGCCCCATTTGGCCGTGTATCATGTTGTGCAGTACCTCGATCCGCTTACCTAAAGGGCGCTTGTTGTCGGGGTAAGCCAATCCATGTGCATCCAGATCAATATTTTTTGCTCGCCACTAAGTTTAGTCGAGCTGGGTCAAGGGCTGTGTGCTGAGATTAGAATTCGATCTCATTACATTTCCATAACAATACAATTATCGTAACTGCTAAACTGCTATTGGATGAGGTATAGCCTTGTAGCATTTAGCCTCGTAGCGTAGCTATAGCATAAAAAGGTTCAGCTAGTGAGGCTAGCAACGCAATTGAATTGGCTTAGATGTGCGCCACTTTGTCACAGCGACCATGCCTCTAGTCTTCCCTGGCGATTCACATACGTGCAAAACCAGGCGGTGGTTTTTGTCGCTTTTAGAATAGACCCTTTGTGCAATGGTTGATACAGAAGGCAGTAACAGAAGACAGTATTATATAAGCTTATGAAGTGTCCACTAACGCACCCTCCCCTAATGACTGTTTAACACGTTCCTCTGTTAAACCCAAGTTAACATTGAGAGTATGATAGAACCATAGACTCACCAGAAGATAATGCTTGCCCCCAATCTTCCTCGAATAGTTCGGGGTTGCTGCTAGGATCAGCGATTGATGCCGCAATTTTCGACCGCTTTTTGTCCAAGAGGTCAGCTTTCCATGCTGAGGCAGCTTTAGGTGCTTGACTGTTGGTGAAGGGGGAAGCGTAAACAAGGGTCAACAGGCTTATCACATAACTCCAACATACCTAGGTGCATATGTCCTCGCAAATAGGGCTGCCTCGGGCGCTCGTTCTGTTTTTATTAGCAAATCAACACATGCATTGGCATCTCCAAGCTGGAAGTGCGTTGCAAATGCCAAGTTATTTAGGCCCTTCTCCACTAAATAAAAGGTGACAAGCGAAGGTAGTTAGTCCACGTTTTAAAGAAGAAAATACGATCGAGGCGAACCGGCTTTTTCTGCTAGGGCCTGCAGTCCTGCTCGATCACCTGTTGCCATTAACAGTAGCATCAAAGCACTCAAATCGCCAGCCTTGTCGAAACATTCCCTAGCGAGATCAAAACGCCAAACCGCGAGTGATCGATCACCAAGAGCTTTCCACTTGAGCTCAGCTTCAAGTTCGGGTGTGGCTCGTGCGATTTCCAATGCAGTGTCGAGGTCATCTAGTTGCAGGGCGAGATCAAACTTGTGGTCAAGATCGGTCGTTACTTGGATGGCGAGTTCCTTGAGATCTGGATTTCAGTAGTCAGTAGTTTGATATGTAAAACAAAGCAGAGGTATGGGTAGGACGTACCTTTGCCCTCTAAGAATCGTGCTACCTTATTGAGCTGATCTTTCGGCAGTGTCGGTAAAATTTCGGCCGCAGCCTCCATGTCACCACGGAGGATGGCAGTTTGATACTCGACGACGATAAGCGAGAGCGAATATCCGTAAATATGCATTTCTTTATCCACGAGGTATACACGATTTTGTGATGGCATATATCCGAGGAGGTAAAGAGGGCTGTATCAAGGCAGTCGGAAGGAGCATTCGTAGAAGTTGTAGAAACGCGACTTACGTATCGAAAGGGCTGATGGTATAGGATTCGTTGCCAATGAAGTAGCAGAGACGGTTATTGGAGGTGGTATAGATGAAGCAGTCACCAACCCATTTAGCGGTCTTCACGCTGGTGTAATAAAAATTAGTATTGCATTGGAAGATCGGAAGACTATGTACCTCTCAGAGACATCACCAACAACTTCGAAGGCTTCCTCGACACCTTCGTCTGTTATATCCGTACCCTGCTCTAGCCTGGCATTATAGGCGTCTCGGTCAAATCGTAAGACATAGAATGAATCCTCTGCAGCGATAGCTACAAGTGAGCCGGTACCAGACCAGTATACCTACACAATCGTTAAACATGATTGTCCTGAGTAAAAAACAGTACGTACATTCTTGGCATCCACGTCGATTCGTCGTACAATTTCGCCCGTCTCCCAGTCCCAGAACATGACAAACCCGGTGCCCCTAGCACCAAGTAGCGTCCCTCCATGCAGTCCGTCGATCCCCCAGCTCCCAGAACCCTTCATGCCTGCTCCAGGTCGCTCTCTGAAGTTCTTGTACACCTTCAGTTTTACCTTATTCTCTAGCACAGCATATGTATTAGAATCAGGAGCCCAAGCAAATGATATGCCATTTCCAAAGGCCTTGTTACGCCATGCGAGTGCTGTATATGTGATGTGTTCACCGTCACCGACTACAGTGACAAAGCGCCCGTTTGGTGAGTGTATAAGCGACTGGGCGAAGATCTCCGTTGAACCGATCTCCTTGACTGACAGCGGGTATCGTGCACCATCGGCTTGCACTGAGTCTTCGTCGTGTAATAGCTGAACATTGCCTGAAAGGACGTCGTGGTTGCGTGTATAGATAAGTTTGCCAGACGGATCCATGCTGAAGGTAGGTTCGTCCCGTCCTAGCTTGATCATGACAACGCCCTCGTCGAACCCGATCGCAACCTCGTTGGCATCTTTACGCAAGGCCAAACACCATGCGCGTTCCAGAGCATAGCTAAGGGTGTTCTCGATACGATAAGTGCCGCTATTCCATATTTTAACAGTCCCGTCTTCGCTTCCTGAAATGATTATGGGGAGATTTGGGTGGAAAACGGCGAAAGAAACGTTGTTGGTATGCCCCTCCATCGTCTGGACACAGCTCTTGCTAAGATAATCCCAAACCTTCACCGTTTTGTCATCGCCGGTAGTAACGAGGTAAGGTTTGTCAGCTCCGGGATAGAATTCAACGTAGTTGACACCTTTCTCGTGAGCATCCATTGTGAAGTTGGCTGAAGGTGAGCCGATTGACCACATCTTTACCGTACGATCAAGACAAGCTGAAGCGAATGTATTGGAGTCTTTGGGGTTAAAAGCGAGGTTCATTATGTAGTGCGTATGGCCTTCGTAGACCTATAGAAATGGTAAGTGTGTCGTTGATAGATGTTGAGTAGGCTACTTGCCTGTATATTCTTCCAGTTCTTGTCCCAATCCCAAGCTTTGATTGTCATATCATCACTTCCAGTAAGGACGATACTCGCCGTCGGATGTACTGTCAAACATCTGATGTAGTCTGGGTGAGCCTCGAAGGCAGCAACTTTTTCGTGTGTATTGTAATTGAAGACGCGCAGCTGAAAATCGTCGGAACCAGCAACAAACCAGTTTTTCCGTGCGATGAATTTAACGCAACGTACTGGGACCTCGGCAACTTCGAACGTTTTTACGATGGCCCCAGTTTCATGGTTGTAGATATTGACCGTGCCATTGTAAAGACCCGAGAGTAGCCATGGTTCTGTTGGATGATAGTCGACGCCTTTGACACGCTCCGACCGAGCATAGTGTTTTCGCTTGAAAGAATTCGTTTAACAGGACCCAGACTATGAAATTAAATATATTGGAACATACGTTGACTTCGAAGAGCATTTTGCTGGTCGAGACGACTGATAAAGGTGAGAATACGTGGAGTGGTGGCTGTGGTCACGTGTAATCGGGCAAGAAATGGCCGTTGCGTCGTTGCTTAGCACTCACCCATCGGTTTCAACTTTTTTTCTTACTTTTTTTTAACACAGGCAGCCTGCAGGCTTGCTTTCCTTCCTTAGCTCGGGACCATGGCCTCTAATACGACGCAGGCTATTGCTTCTGGCGATCTCGTCGACCTTGTCTCTTCTTCAGGCTCAGCAACAATTTACCCGTCTGATGATGCAATCCTCGCCGTGCTCCAAGCTCGTTTTCGTGCCGACTTGCCCTTCACTAGAATCGGAGCAACCAACTTGGTCGTCGTCAATCCTTACAAAACACTCGCAAATCTCAACGACATAAGCGCAAACGAATACGAGGAGCGATGTTATAGAGACACTAGCCTCCCCATGGTCGATTCCCCAAAACCTCTTCAGCCACATTTGTATGACTTGGCAGCTAGAGTTTACCTCATTATGAGACGCAGAAATGAATCACAGACGGTCTTGTCAAGGTGAGTTGGAAATTCGCTCCAGAAAACCACGTTGCCTCATTAACACCACTTCCACAGGGGTATAACTGGTTCTGGCAAAAGTTCAAGTTTACGTCTTTTTGTGAACCAAGTCCTCCGCCTCTCGACTCATTCAAAAAAGGAAACAAGAATCGCTGAGCAAATCAAGGCTCTAAACACCGTGCTCGATTCTTTTGGCAATGCAAAAACGCTTCTAAATCCTAACGCCTCCCGTCATGGACGCTATCTTGAGATGCATTTTAACGAACGTGGCCGTATAAGCTCTGCCAAAGCCCTCACATTTGGACTTGATAAATCACGACTCAATCGGCTTACTCATGAAGAGCGGTCGTATCATGTATTCTACCAGCTCATTGCTGGAGCCACCCCCGCTGAGAGGGATCAGTTCAATCTCGAAGACCCCTCTGACTATGCTCTTCTCGCCTCGTCGGGCACCTACCGTCTCCCCTCTGGTCCATTTAGCGACGACTCTATTGGGATGTCTGACCTTCGTGTATGTATGCGTACCCTCGGGTTCAAGCAGAAACACATGTCGTCTATTTTCAGTATCCTTGTTGCCGTTCTGCTCCTGGGTAACCTCCAATTCCATAATGGCGATGCACATGATGTATCTGCGTATATCCACAATACTCACGTCCTCGATCACGTGGCACGCCTCCTGGGTACCTCGCCCGATGACCTTAGCCAAGTTCTGACGAACAAGACGAGCTATGTTCGCAAAGAGCTGTATACCGTCTTACTCAATGCAGAGCAGAGTTCTGCCCAGCGTGATCAATGCGTTCGTGACTTGTATTCAATCCTTTTTGCTTTCGTTGTCGAGACAGCCAATCACAAATTGGCTCCTAGCGCCAAAGATCCCCTTCCCCACACGCAAATCATTACTTTCGACCAACCCGGTTTTCAAACTCGCGGCCTAGCAGGCACAAGCTCAATGTCACTTAGCGGTACCATGCCTCTTCTATCCGTTTATGGCCAGAACAACTTCAATGAGTTCTGTATCAATTTTTCGGACGAATTGTTGCAGTCTTATATTCTCCGCAATACATTCGAAGACTCGGTCGGGTATAACGCAGCCATAGCCCGTGATGGTATCGCACTCCCATCAATCGCAACGATGGACAACGGCGCATGTATCGAACTTCTACGCGGCGTCCAGCTCAACGAACCGTCCCAGAGAAAGCCAGGCGGACTCCTTGGGGTAATTAACAAGAGTTGTGCCTCGTTTAAATCGGGCAAGGGAGGTGATCACCGCGATGAGGACATGCTTCAAGAACTCGTAACCAAATTCGGGGTGCATGCGTCTTTTGTTGCCAACCCCGGAAGCGCTACCGATCGGCACCTATTTGGAATCAATCATTACTCCGGTACCGTTTCCTACGATATCTCCGGCTTTGTGGAAAAGGACAGCGATCTCCTCGACTCGGCCTCCGTTTCCCTACTGCGCAACTCGTCAGATCCTTTCGTTTCTAAACTACTATCCGGGCCCAGCTTAGCTGCTGAACGTCATAGTAAAGATGAGAATATCATTGTCCAAGCTCAAGTTTCCTCCCGACCTCTCCGTCAACCAACCCCCATCCCATCTCCTACTGGTGAACTGCCAGAAGAGCACGCACGCCTTGACCCGGGTAAAACTTACCCTGTGACGGCGCAAATTAACTTCACACTTTCCGAAATCTTTGCAACAATGGATCGCACACGTCTCTGGAACATCTCCTGCGTACGGCCAAACGACTCCGGATCTCCCAATTCATTCGATAAACGCCGTGTCAAAGCTCAAGTTCGGGCTTTGCTCCTTCCGGATGTCACCGCCCGTAGAAGCGTAGAGTATGTTGCGGATTACGAGGTTGGCGCGTTCTGTGAACGGTATGTGCCTAGAATGCGCGGCTCGGAAGAGGAGAGGATTACGCAGTGCGCGCGCGCGAATGGATGGCGTGAAGGCTCAGATTTCTCTCGGGGGGCTGGGAGGATATGGCTCTCGTACCCGGCATGGAAAACAGTTGAAGACACTGTCCGGGCTACCGAAAAAGAGCAAAAACGTTTCAGAGACGAGGAGGACGAAGATGGGAGCGTGCTTCCGGACGATGGAACGGAATACACCCATCCCGAGAACGGCGGCTTGACACCCGGGCAACCTTCTGGCTATTTCAATGAGAGTGCCGATAATTTGCTTTTGACACGGACGGGAGTAGACGGTGCGAGATACCAGGATCCGAATGCAGAATACGGCGCTGGAGGGCTGTCTACTCCAAACGCTGGTGCGCGCGGATTCAACACCGCTGGAGATGCTTGGGATGATGATGACAAGAAAGGCGGAGCACCACCATATTCACCATTAGATAAACCTGAGGGCGTAGTGGTCAAAGATGCACCAAACGCCGTAGAGCAGGTTCCAACTAGCAAGACACGAAGGGTTTGGCTATGGGTGGTATTGGCGTGCACATTTTTGATTCCGAATTTCCTTCTACGCATACTTGGTCGCATGAAACGCCCGGATATACAGCTTGCTTGGCGCGAGAAGGTTACGATTTGCTGGCTTATCCTCCTCCTCAACGCTACTGTTGTCTTCTACATTGCAGAGTTCGGCAGGCTCCTATGTCCCAACTTTGATAAGGCATGGTCGCTGGCCGAAGTCAACCAGCATCAGGGTGAAAACGACTTCTGGGTGACCATTCACGGCGTTGTCTATGATGTCTCGGACTATGTGCATGGGGATCACAGTGACATTCTTGGCTTACCGAGCGATGGCGCTGACACCCTCGAGGCGCTTGCAGGACAAGATTTGACTCAGTACTTCCCAGTGCCGCTAACCCTTGGATGCCGCGATCTTGTAACAGATGATACACTCACTTTGACGTATAAGAATGACACCGTTATACAAAGACAGGCAGTGCATGTTTCTGGTCGTCTACAGCCATCGTCCCAGAAGTTGAGAGCGCCTGATTGGTATACGACTAACTTTGTAAAGACGATGAAAGATTTCAAAAAAGGTCCACTAGTGTACCGGGGGAAAGAGATTGCTTCCCAGGCATCTGATGATAATACCAAGAAGTATGTGTGTCTCGCTTCATTCGTTTCGTATATTGATCGCGACCCTTTATCAGGATATGGGCAGTATGGAACAAGAGCCTGTATGATCTGACCGATTACTTCCACACCCAAAGCCAGAATCCAACCATGACCGACCAGTATTCTTTCCTCAACACCGATATCACGGATTATTTCAAACAGCGCTCTGGTCAGGATATCTCTGAACCTGTCAACAAGGTAATGGCCTCCCTCGACGAGAAAACGCGCTTGCAACAAATCGCTTGTCTCGAGAACGTTTTCAAAGTTGGCGAAGTAGATTTCAGAAAGACGGCCAGATGTCAAGTGCAAAACTATTTCCTCATTGTCGTCTCTGTCATCTTGGTAGCATCGGTGGGGTTAAAATGTGCGAATTTTACACCAATCCTTGTTCAAACTATTCACCCATGTTTACAGTTTTGGCTGCGCTCCAATTTGGAAGTAAACGCTCTCCCGAACTTCAAGACAAGTTTGTCCTATGTCAAGTACCCTGCTACACAGAGGGCGAAGACTCTCTTCGCCGGACCATCGATTCTCTCGCTGCCCTCAACTATGACGATAAAAGGAAGTTGATTTTTATCATCTGCGATGGCAACATCATCGGCAGTGGAAATGATCGAACCACCCCTCGAATCGTGCTAGATATCTTGGGCATTGATCCAAAGTTGGACCCCGAACCCTTACTTTTCAAGTCTGTTGGCGAAGGTTCTAAGGCTCTCAATTATGGGAAGGTGTACTCTGGGCTTTACGAGTTTGAGGGCCACGTCGTTCCGTGAGTCAGTTCAGTCAGGGCACGCAAATCTCGCTAATACGTTGTGGTAAAGATACATGGTTGTTGTGAAAGTAGGGAAACCCACCGAACGGACGAAACCCGGCAATCGTGGTAAACGAGACAGTCAAATTCTACTTCTGCACTATCTGAACAGGGTCCACTTTGATGCGCCTATGTCACCTTTGGAACTCGAAATCTATCATCAGATGCGCAATGTCATTGGAATTGATCCGGCGTTCTATGAGTATATATTTACAGTCGATGCCGATACTGTATGTTTCAGCCAAATTTCCTACCTTTAGTACTGACGAATATCTTACAGACCGTTACCCCCGAATCATTGAACAGACTTGTAGCAGTGACTGCCGACGATTCGAGTGTTATTGGCGTCTGCGGAGAAACGAAACTTCAGAATGAAGAAGGCTCGTGGTGGACGATGATCCAAGTCTATGAGTACTACATCTCCCATCATCTGTCCAAGGCCTTTGAAAGTCTTTTCGGTTCCGTGACTTGTCTTCCTGGTTGTTTCACCCTCTACCGCATTCGTACCGCCGATAAAGGACGACCCATCATCATTTCCAATCGTATCATTGATGAATATGCCGAGCCTAACGTGGATACTCTCCACAAGAAAAACTTGTTCTCCCTTGGCGAGGATCGCTTTTTAACGACACTTCTGATGAAACACTTCCCTACGTTCAAGACCAAGTTCTGCCCTGATGCCTTGGCTCATACCGTAGCTCCCGAATCCTGGCGTATCTTATTCTCACAGCGTCGTCGTTGGATTAATTCTACAGTCCACAATCTTTGTGAACTTGTCTTACTTCCGGAGCTCTTTGGTTTCTGCTGTTTCTCCATGCGCTTCTTTGTCTTCATTGATCTCATTGGCACTCTCGTACGTTCTTGCTACTCTGGTTTAGTAATGTCGTTTTCTGATGTCTTTTGACTGCTAGATCTTGCCAGCTACTGTCGTTTATGTATGTGTCACTACGCTGGTGTGATCTTGTTGCTGATGTCT
>JABCKK010007929.1:0-35570 GCA_018221785.1 Calocybe gangraenosa
GGGAAACTACCTTTCTTGCAACATCGTTGAACATAGGAACTAAACCGTGATAATCATGATAGGCACATCTCAGCTAGCATAGAAAGACGATGCTTACTCATGTGACGCATGTGAGCGATGGAGAAAACGGGGTTTAACATTTTGCGTTGCTTCCGATGGCTTTCGCCTTCAGGTTTATTGGGTCAGACAAGTAATCGAATAGTATACAGCTCCTTGAAACTGACCAAGGGTGGAAAAAATGCCCTCTCCAAACGTGATGCGATTGCCTCTGATTCATGTTGAGATAGAGTAAGACGCTAGATACTAGTAGTATGCTTCCACATACATGATGACTGAGTCTGGCTCTTCAAATATGTATTGATCCTAATCAGCTCAACGAATGAATGCTGAATGTGCTTCAAAGTATACTGCCTAACCTTCACAATAATGTGGTGCAGTGCCTTTGAATCAAAAACATACAGATTGCGTGACTTGGTGCGACATAAGATCTGAGTTACTCTGGTAGCTGGTAATAATTCAGCTTACGCGGAATGGGCCCCATATTTTGATGATTCTTCCAACTGGTTGGGTCAGGCACATATATATGTGCAGTTGATTGACATATCCTTACACTGCTTGGAGATATCCTTATGAAACTCCCAACCATCGCCGTTAAACAATTGTGAAAGGTTTCCTGTGTCAGCGTAACATATGGGCAAATTCAAAATTTCATCATTTGAAGATCAGGCATTCTACAGACCCTTTAGTAGCGAGGGGGATGAAGGTCCAGGAATATTATCCAGGCTTGTCTTAAAGACGGCTAGCCTTAGAAACTGCCACAAGACCCAAGACAAGGTATAGAGCAGAAGAAATTGTGCTAAAAGGACAAACATGGTGGCGGTGTATCCCTCGATACCGCTGGTTTTATAGCTATCCTGGGCGGTGGAAGAAAGGCTGTCAGGTCGACATGTCGGGGCGATGACGTGAAGGGGAGTACGTGTGCAGAAATCCCGTGTGTGCTTTCTACGACCAAAAAGTCAATTCGCAGACATGCAGCTCTAGCATTAATAACGAAGCAGGATCTCAGCCAATCCTACGGTGCTTTGACGCCGTTAGGAACTGTAGTTTGTGGTGAAGGACCCTGACCTACACCTTGTCGATACAAAAGGTGTCGCAGGGGAATCCAAGGATGCAAGCCCAGAGCCGTTAATTACAAGTCGATCACGTGATAATTTCGCTAAGCGGCTACATAGCAAGTGCATGTCCAAGCGACTCCAAGGCTCAAGCGCTCAAGCTCAGGCCTTTGCATAAGGTACGTTTATATAAATCGTCCAACCGCACGCCAGAACAGGAATCTTAATAGACATCAAGGTCAAATCTTACTTTCTTTACGATCAGGTTTCCCTCCCGCTATGGCTGGTGAACAGCAGCCAGAATCATTTGAGGATATTGACGAGGTGAGTGGGATCACTGATTTGCCTGTGATTTGTGGGTCGTTAAAATTTTAACAAACTTGGTCGAAAAGGGTGAACTTTCGGGAGAGAATGGCCAAGTTTACCTTTTTCAATGGCTCTCGTCGCTTGAGAAGAAGCTCTCTGATGTTACGCCTGTACATACCCTTTCTCCGTTCCCTACTCCTTAAATATCTCACCAATTCTTGTAGCAACACCTCAAACCAAATCAACCAACCATTGAAGCATCTCTTATCAAAATTATCCAGTCACCTACATCGGATCCTCCCCATTCTAATCCCGTCTACCCACCCCCAGGAAGAGCTATAAGAAACATCATAGGAAGATGTCTCGTGATGATATACACAATAGGAGAAACGAGGACCTTGTTTGATACCATCCAGGCATTTCTGAAGATAGTTGGGGAGGCGGGGAAGGCAGGGGATAGGGAGGTTAATAAGATGTATGTATAACTTAGCGCTTGATCTTTCGTTCGAGCCTCAACGCCATTCTTTCTTCTCTTCAGCGCAGCCTTTTCGTGCGTTGGTGATATCATGGCTGTGTTTGGATCGCAAGTGTGGTTTCCCTTCCTCTGAGAAAATAGCGATCCTAATTGACACACCTTTCGTTAGTACATGTCCTTTATGGCCGAAATATGCACAGTTGCGTTGAAGACATTCAGGAATTCCCAGGTCTGTAGTAGCATCTCTCCACTATAGCACCCCAACACCAACCTCTCTTTCTACCTCGTATAGTCATCTTCGTTGCTGCGATATCACGCACTTGTTGTGCTTCGGAAGTCGTTGGCGACTGCCAAGAAAGCCATGACCGACGCAACACTGAAGGATATTATGAAGCAGATGAGGAACGGATTAACAGATAAATCTTTACCTGTTCAACGTGCCGCGTCTGCTGTAAGTTGTCCTCGCTGATTATAGATGATGTATTCATTGAAATTCCCTCTGTCGAACTGACCATACATTCAACAGGTGATTGTTGCGGTATACTCAGGCTCAGATGGTCCTCATCCATCCGTGAATGATGTGGACGGTATCATCAACTTATGCGTGAAAAGTCTCGATAACGCTGACCAGGTCACACGCCGTTCGCTCGCTCAACTCGTTGGTCATATGCTCGCCCTAACCCAGGTCGAACGTGCACCCTCCTCATCGATACCCGAACCAGGTCAAAAGTCAAAAGACCAAGACGATACATCCACCGGTCTCCCTTCGTCCTCCTTATCCGCTTCCATTGGCGGCGGTGGAGGTGGCGGTATCATTTCCGGTGAAGCAGCGAAAAAACCGCTAATCTCCCCATCTGAAATGCTTCTCCATCTGTCCAGTCATTTCAACAAGTTCAGTGGTGCCAAATTCAGCGGTGCGGCAAGCAGTAGTAGCGGGGCTAATACGGCTAGGAAGATACGCATCGGGATATTTGACTTTTACGCTGCCCTGTTCAACCGCCTTGGACCTGAATTTGTGGAACCTAACTTTTCGGTGATCGTGACACACCTTATGGTGGAGATCGTTGGTCACAGTTCTACCTCCACCTCTGGTTCGGGTGTGAACTCCAAAAACCCGATCGCGAGACACGAAACGCTCCTCGTGCGTTCTTTGGTTGGCATCCTGCTGAGGGATTTGATCGGTGTGAGGATGCTGAGTGAACAAGGCCAGATCAGCGCCATACAAGAGTTGGCTAATGCCTATCTGAAACGGTGGCCTGCCATGTTACCTGGTCAGGTTGCGCCTAGCTCGGCAGTGCTGGTCATCGTTTTAAGAGAGGTGGCAGGGTTACTACAGCAGCTGGGTAACGCCCCACCTCCTGTCCAGGTAAGCTGAGTTTTAACTTGCTTCATTCGTATGTTGATCGAAAACCAACACACTGAAATAGGACGCACTTGCAGAGCCTTTAACTACTTTGCTCGCCCATCCAAGCCACACTACGCGAATCATTGCGTCTTGGGCCCTCCGATGTTTCTGCTACTCCACCCCACTTCGCTTGCCAAAAACCATCCTCATCGTAACTGATAAGTTGCAACGCGATATCACTTCCATCACATCGCCTGCTGCCCCTTCTGATATAAGTCTGCGCGCTCTGGGCCATGCGTATGGTCTCGCCTCCCTAGTATCCATTATACCCGAACGACCACTCTACGTCTCCTATGACGTCAGTGCTAAAGTCCTCGACATGGCTATATCCTTACTTAAACGAGCTGGAGAACACGATCTCAAAGTAGCTGGGGTTGAAGTACAGGTAGCTTGGACTTTGATTGCTTCCCTAATGGCACTCGGTCCGAATTTTGTGAGACCGCATCTCCCTCAGCTTTTGGTGCTGTGGCGAAACGCTCTGCCTAAACCGACGAGCAAGGATACCAACTCAAACGGTGGACGATCCGGCGCTGAGTGGATGTTCTTGCTACAGGTCCGGGAAAGTGCGCTCGGGGCCGTTCTGTGTTTCCTGCAGCACAACTCAACGACGTTGGTTACCCTAGATGTTGGGAGAAGGATTGCATCTTTATTGAGTAATGCGTTGCTCTTTGCGAACAGCTTCATTGGACAGCAGGTAGAAGATTCGGGTGAGGCGATGATGACGGGTGCCACGCAGTCCTCTCAACCGTCATCCTTTGAAGGTCCCTCGAAAGGGTTAACCTTGAGAGCAAGTGAAGCTTTGCTTCGCCGTCGAGTATTCCAATGTTTCACTGCTCTTGGATTCTCGAGCATCGCAGAGTCCACTCAAATGACGCTGCTTCAATCAGCCGTATCACTCTTTGCAAGTCCGGATGGTTACGCTGGGTCTTCGCTACAAGCCGCCATCGCTTCGTCGTCGGGATCGTTCACTTCAGTTTGGCAGAGTGCTGATGGTTATGCGTATGGTGCTACATCGAAACAAGCTGTGGATGAAATCGACTCGTCACAAGGCAGGTTGGACCATCTAAATCGAGATAATATTGAAGTTTCGATCGATGCTTTGGTATGTTCTCTGCGCTACTCTCCCTTACCCTTTTCACAACTAACTAAACGAAAGCTGCGAACTCCGGTTCTGGGCGCTTGTGAGCATGATCCTCTATCGCTCTGCCAAGCTCAGATATCGAATTCCGAATATCGGTTGATTGAGCCTCCTCCTCCTGCTACGTCTGTTGTAGACACTGCCATTGAGCTCTTTGCCCAATTACTTCCTCTCCAGGATCTTGCATCCACCACGCGTATCGTAACCCAGCTTCTAGAGTCCGTTCGATCTTCAAGGCTCGAAAAGAACTCAGGTCGCAAAGCAGCTGTCCACATCAACGCCACAGTCGGGCTCATGCTTGCACTGCGCCAAGCCACCACATCCCATTTCCGTCAAGCGCGCGAGGTATTTGGAAACGCACAAGTCTCTTCGCTGTTATCTCCTTTCCTGCACGAAGCACTGATTGATGGGGACATTCTATTGAGATCGGCAAGCAGCGAATGTATAGGGCGCTTGGCTAGCCTCTCTGGAACTAACTTCTTGACAAGTCAGATCAAAGATCTGGTTGACCAGGTTGTGAGCAATCGAGATCCTCATGGTCGAGCTGGGTGTGCGTTGGCATTTGGCGCGATCTATAGCCATGTTGGGGGGCTAGCGGCGGGCCCGCTGCTCAAAACGACTGTGAACCTGCTCATGTCGCTAAGTAATGACCCACACCCTGTCGTACACTTCTGGGCTTTGAGTGCTCTCGCGCGAGTCATAAATGCAGCTAGTCTAGCTTATGCTCCTTTTGTGTCTAGCACGCTGGGCATGCTGCTGAAAATCTATCTCATGGAATCTCACGAGTGCGAAGGTGGGACGGTGCTAAACGCGAATCTTAGTGGCGACAACCCAGCTTATCCTGTTGTTTGCCAAATCATTGATGCCGTCATTTCTGTGCTCGGTCCCGATATGCAGGAATCTGCTAGAACGAGGACTTTAGTTTTGAATCTCGTTCACGAGTTTTCCGCTGAAGAAGACGAGGGCATTTGTGTCGAGGCTATCAAATGTATCCAGCATTTCCTGATGTTTGCCCCAGAACATGCCAATATTCCGGATCTTGTTAATCAATTCAGATCTCATCTCTCATCTCCCCGTCGTCCTCTGAAACTTGCTTCGATCAACGCGCTCTACCAGCTCGTACAAAAAGACGCCCTTTCTATGTCAAAATTAGGGGGTGATCAGCTCGTGGAAGATCTTTTTGGCATGCTGGACGACGACTCTTCGGTTCAGGGTGTTAGGAATGTTATCTCGAGCTGGTTAGAACAGACTGTCGTGCACAATCCTTCTGCATGGATAGACTTGTGTCAACGAATCATGTCTCGTACAACTGCTTCGCAGCAAGTCGCTGACGCTGCCACTGGCCAAGGGCTAAGGGATGATGAAGGAGAGTCTCTGAACTTTGGCCAGTCACAGGATGGGGCATCCGGGAGACGGACTCACCCAACATCTCGATGGAGAACCCAGTTGTTTGCACTCCAGTGTCTACACCATATTTGTACGATCGTTGCTAGCAGTGGTCGAAAAGAACATCTCGATGTAATTTTCGCTCGGACTGCGGGGATAGCAACAAATGGTCTTTTGGTTTCTCGTGTCCCTGATCTTATCAAGATGGCCTTCACCGCATCCACTGCTTATGTCACGGAAATTCGACTGGAAGGACTCGTTGTTTTACGAGATGTCATTGAAGTACGCCGTGTCTCCGCTTTCTTTTAACAACGGGGGTAACTTTTGGGATCCTCAGATCTTTGCGAAAGTTCCCGACCCAGCGTATCCGGATGCCCTTCTATTGGAGCAACATCAAGCACCTATAACTGCCGCTCTCACACCTGCCTTCTCAGCCGACTCTACGCCAGAGATATTAGCTTCAGCTGTTCATGCCTGTGCTGTGTTTGTGGGCTGCGGCGTAGTGAAGGACGTAGGTCGGATGGGTCGCATACTGAAACTGCTCACGACTGCACTCGAGCAGTCTAAAGGTATGAACACGTAAATTTCGTGCTTCGGATTTCTGAGTTCTACATCAGATTCGGGAATGTTGTCTCTTGGAGAGACTGGGGAACTTAGCCCTAACGCATCTGCGATGCTGAGGATATCGACATTGTCCGCTTGGGCTCAACTACAAGTAGCAACATCTCATCAGAAATACCTCGAAAATGTCGTCAAACCTCACAGATCGACTCTCGCTTCTTTGTGGGTTGCCTCTCTAAGAGACTACGCGAGTATCAGAGTGGATTCCGAATTCCTTAACGATACTTCCACTGTCGCTCTTGATTCAACGTACTCCAGCCTTGGGAAAGAAGTTCTTCTCCCAGTATGTCTTGTACACTTTATATCTGCTATGCGTCGTCCCAACACCGGTTTTAGTATTATTCCAAATCCTGGCCCGTCATTCTGCAGGCCGTGGCAGCATCCATGGATAGCAGCGATCCGTACATTTTAGCCGCGATGGACGGTCAAGAGTTCAATCCAGATTCTCAGCATAAAAACGTTGGCAGACGCCAGGAACCTACCGCTTTCTTCCATATCATATTTGGACTGGTATATGAAGCGCTAGTGACATCATCCGCTGAATCCGCTTCAGCTACGTCTACGCGCCAGTCTATTGTAACATCATCACTTCTAGCTCTAAAATGCCTAGTGCGGCCAGAATATTCGGGAAAAGCTATCAACGAGCCCACCATTTTTGACGAATTTATCAGCCTTTGCTATCGCTTAGCAATGACCGAACCCGCCAACGTACAAGTATTCTTGATAGAAATGCTCTCTTCGTTTGCGTTCTCTCAAGAACATCAAGCAAGGTCCGTTAGTTCATACTTGAAACTCGTCATGTTTTTATTAAAGAGTTGACAGCTCTGGAGACGAGTTGTCACTTACTTCTTCAAGGGCTCACTGCCTCCGAATTTGCGCACACATACTCCAGCATTCCACCTCAGCTTCCCGTGGTCAAACGATCCGTATGTATATTTATGCCTCAATGGGGTTTAGTTATCAAATCCTTGTCTTTAGAAGGCGAAGTGTCTGAGCGCATCAAGATGATTAACTCTGCTTTCTCTGCTTTCCACACAGTTGGTCTTTCGATAACCTCACCACAAAGAGAGGATGCTAGGGCCGTGGCCATCTTCCTTTACAGTGGTGAGTGTCCACACAGTATTTTCAACCCCGTGCCCTTAGTCGTCCCAAGAATTATTGAAAGACGAATCATCGGACATTGATCTCGTTGGCCCAACACTCCCGGCGCTCAAGATGATGCTTGACCTACCAACCATTCCTAGCTCAGATATCAATGACCAATATGGACGCTTAGTTCACGGACTCCTTTCCTCCTGCCTTTTGAATATAGATGCAATGAGGTCAGTTTGCCATTGGTTTGGTCTGGTCAACTGAACTCAGTAGACCATTAGCGGGCGTCATGGGCTGATCTCCGCGAAGAAGATCAAGAACAACCTCCTAGCAGCAGTGCTCATTTTGACTGTCATTCCATCCTCGGTGAAAGTTTCGCAAGCAGTCATTGAACATTGTTGTTTTTTGATCTCGCAGAAGCTGTCAGAATCAGACGATGTACGTCATCCCGCTATACCTTTCCATCAAGAAGGACTGAACTTTTTTCTTTCAGTTGTCCCTCACAGCAGCCCATTGTGCTAAAACTCTGGTCGTAGCTTCTACTGCTGGGAATACTATAATCCATCAATGCGTGCGGCTTCTGATTCCCGGACTGATCGATTTTATAGCGAAAATAGCTCCCTTGGTTCACGACGGTTCAACGACAGAGCCCCAAGTAGCGGCTCTCGGTGAAGTTTGGAAGGCATTCTCCTCGTTATTCTCATCCACGCCAGAAAACAGTCGTAAGTTCGTCCACCGTACAAATCCATCTGCTATGGCTTAAGTGTCTTGTAAAGGCGTTCGTTTGCTAGGCGTCTTGTTACCAACCATCGCGCTACTGCTATCCAGTACTCAAAGCCCAGCCAACCCCGTCACGTCGCAAACCATATCTCAGCTGATACAGTATGCGACATCCTCCCCGGCAGCATTCAAAGGTGCTGCAGCAAAACTAGACGATGAGACACGGGAGCTCTTGGAGCAATCCATCAGGCGGGCAGTGGGTGGAGTGACTTCACCAACGGCATCAACCGCCGCCAAGCCCCAAATATCTTTGCGAGCATTTTAGCTTTAGTCCTTTGTTGTAATGTGCATAGTTCTTGGTAGATATATTTTCGGCAGGTAGAAACAGGCAAGGAACTGATCGCTTGCGTTGACCTCTCAGGCTGTATTACTACCACCGTCATAATTAGTGCAGTTGCTCAATCTTTCCTTGTGATGCAGAAGAAACCGAGAACTGCAACATCAACATCCCAAAGCAACAAGGAAGCTGTGTTCAAGTACTGCTAGGTCGAAGGCAATTCCCACGTGGGAACTTGTGTTCCAAGTCCGACTTTTTCTTGAGACCACTTGTTTCTCTCTTCCAACGTCCAGATGACCTCCAGAATTGCTTTCAGCTCTTTGAGAGCGGCAGCAACACGCCCCAGAGCTGTTGCCTCACTCCCACAATATGCTATGTGAACCCAGCAAACTCATTAACTAGCAACTACGTTAACACCTAACCACCCCACCCGCAGCCGTTCCTTAACTACATCACCGTCCAGCTCCAGCTCTACACCACCAGATCAACGCGCTTCTGAGCTCATCGAGAAACTCCCGTCCTCTCCCGGTCTCCTCACCAAGACCGGTTCCGCCATCCTCGGGACAGGTCTCGTCGCGACGGCTATCTCCCAAGAACTCTACGTTGTCAATGAGGAGTCTATCATCTTGGTGGCTTCTATCATGTTCTTTACTTATCTTGGGAAGGTGTGACTTTTTTCTTTTTTGTGTTTTTTTTTTGTGTTTTTGTGTTTTTCCCTATCTCTACCTTTGTTACGGTTACTGACCGATGAGTATGTAGATAATAAGACAACCATACAAGAACTGGGCGGAAGGGAACATTGCGCGTATCAAGAAGGTACTAGACGGGGCTCGTGCCGAGCATACCGAAGCCGTCAAAGAACGGATCGACTCCGTCGCTCAGATGAAAGACGTCGTCTCACTCACCCAAGGTCTCTTTGCTCTCTCCAAGGTTTGTTCCATTTCCCCATATCTCCCATCCTCCACCGGTCTCATCTATATTAACGACCACACGAAACGACAGGAAACAGCAAAACTAGAATCCGAAACCTTCGTACAACAACAAAAAGTTGCCGTAACTGCTGAAGTCAAGAGTGTCCTCGACAGTTGGGTGCGATACGAGCAACAGCAAAAGGAGAGCGAGCAGGTGGAGTTGTCAAAGAACGTCATCGAAAAGGTCCTCGCTGGCCTCAAAGACGAGAAGACCCAGAAGGATATCATTAACGCTGCTATTGCGGAGGTTGAACGTGAGTGGCTCGTTTTGTTTTTTTTCTTGTTTGGGGTTGCGGTAGATGCTCATGTTTGTTGCTTTTAAAGAACTTGTGAAGAACAAAGCTATTTAGAAGTCATTGAACGGTAGTACTGGCGCGCAGACCGTCAAGCTTCAAGTTTCGGACTGAGCATTGCCGAGTTGCGATCCCGCCATGTTACATCACACGGCAGTTTTTTTTGTTCCCATCTTCCATCATCTCGACTCTACCTAGTAGGCGAGCAGCAAGGCCTTTCTCATAGCATTAGTTTCTCTATGGCTCACCACAAGCAACGTGTACCGTGTACTACAGTTCTTTAGCGACATGAAGACGCGTGGCCTCGTTTACGGCGACAACTGTTAGATTACACCTTGTCTTCTAAAGTCGGTTCAGGAACTTCAGATGACCCGGGAAATTAAAGAGCTTGCCAGTGCGTGACCTTATCATCTCTGATGAGAAACCCTTGATTACCGCAAGGGCTCAACGAGTAATCCAAGTTTATACGAGCAAAGGTTGTTTTCGCCGAAATGGTCCTGGGGGACCGGACTCCATCCCGATGTAGCTACATATATTGCGCCCATGCTGATTGCGCTAAAGCGTTCATCAAGGGCTGTGGATTTTCACCGCCAGTGGCGTAATTGGGTGGCGCGTAAGGCGTAATTGTGAGATGCCCCGGGAATGAAGCTTTGAAGCATGAACCGTGGGTAGGCATGTAAATCATTCTACATGCACGCGTTTTCAATCCATATGACTGCTATCGTCGTGGGGGCAATAAGTTATCGAGAGTTGATAACCTCTATCTCCTCAGGCTGTCCATTATTACCTCGCTAAATGTATTGCGCGCACAGTGAAATCAGACATCTAGCCACTGATGGCTCCTAATACTTGAGAGTTAAGGAACTAGGTTGAAACTGCCTCTGGGAAGTAGCCCCAAAAGGGCACCAGATAGTGTGTGGCGAGGAGCATAGAAGTAACAAACTTGCTCTACTTACGGGAAACAACCAGAGTTGTTTGCGGTGAGCCCACATCCCGATAACCAGATAGCCATCAATACGTGATATTCTAGTCAGCCTTGACATTTTCGGCTACTGTCTTGTCTTCTCCTTTGGCAGATTGAGCCTGTGATGACACAATTTGCTAGTCTTTGAGGTTTTCCATTGGCACCAAGCGCATTATAAACTATCTCAAACACTGCCTTCCAGCAGAGCCCTAATGATGGACGACTTGTGGGCACCTCAATTATGACGTCTCCAGCTTCTGTTGGACTGGCTTTGAACTACTAAATCTGTTTCGAAAAGGCCCAAATGCAATCAGCAGGGCAAATTATGCCTGCACAAAGTTGAAAGAATGCCCATGTTTACATTGATAGAAGCATTCAACATTGTTTACCTGTGCCAGCAGATTTGATGATACAAGCCAATAGGTACATCTTACAAGTCATGATGCTTCCGGATAGGCTTCGCTTAGCGCTGATTGCGCAGGCTGGCCATTTCGACGAAAAATATAATACATATGATGCGCTTTTCATTTCATTTCCTACATTTTATACCATCTTAGAAACACAAGACTTCACATGTATATTGGTATGCATCTTTCGAATCTTGATGAAATCCCAGGAATTCTGGTTTCATTGGGTTTGTTCGGGCCAAAAAGTGCAAATTGCACAATGTCAAGCTTTGTCACGCTCTTTCTTCAAAATCCGCATCTCAAGAATGTTCCTTTTGTATGTATAGCCCAGAAAATCAGTTTGAGAGTCTTGTACTTTTTTATGATTTCCCAGCCAATAATCTTACAACAGCGCATTTTTGAGATTATCATGCCTTCCACTTGGCAACAACTTACATTCTATCAGACTTTTAAAAGACGGTGGGTAGAGTGGTTGTTCTGTACTTTACAATTTTCATATTGTGAACCCTTTGCACATCATGACACATGATGGTGTTTCGAGACAGGAAGGATAATCTAGGTCAGCTAGCAATCGGTGATTTCACCTCCTTAACTACGATAGGAGAAATTCGATGTATGTTACCGTTGCTAGTCCATTGTACTACGGTGGCAGCCATATCAATTTTCGCAGTGATAAACATGATGTGTGATTGAAAACCTTGTCCATGAACTGGTCCGAACTAGAAACTAGAAGCAACAGGAGAAAAGTCGATGTAGATTGCGTCAATGGAAAAGAGTACACTAAGCTGTACAGGCATATACAAGAAGGACTAGATGCACGTCCTGAGTGCTACATACGCGAGACAAGCGTGCCTCGTGCGCAATACCAAACGGGGTCTGATGTTGTAACCTGGGCGAGGGGGTACAAGGAACATGTTCTGTGCGACGAACTGAGATCAATGGTGTACAAATTGTCCGTTGAGGGATTAGGGATTCAAGGACCATGATGGGAGTTAAAATGGGTACTAGGGTAATGATTAGCTCAAACATGTACAGTTCATCAACGCTGCGAGTCATATCGACGAACCCCTGGAGCAATAGGGAACTTGATGACGATGCTGGGTTTCGAGCGAGAGTTCCGCCGTGGGTCAGATGACTTGAGTGATGTGGTGGAAAAGTTAGCGCTCATGCTGCTCCTCATGATGGGTGGGAGTGGTGCATTCGTAGATGCTGATGTTGATATCGTTGCGATATCTGTCCGTTTTATGGGATGTGAGGAAGAGAACAGCATGGTCGAAGCACCCTAGTAGGATTCGTTCGTCAAGAGGCGAAACGACGGAAATGGGGGCGCTAGAATACGAGTACTGTGGTGTACCAAAAGGGCGTTATAAAGACCTGCAGCTGGACGCCCATGCCTGATTTGGGGGTCGGATACTGAATGAATTTTATATGAGGACTAGGATGTCAATTCACGAGCCCGAGATGGACATACATATGTATGGCTCGGATACCCGTCCAGATAGGCTCTCGTCATGGTACACGTATTACCCTGACTGGATAACACGACGAGAAGGCCCTGATTAACCCTATCATGTAACGATGCAGGATCCGTGCCAAAGCTGCAGCTAATCATACGATACGGCGATCGAGTGATAGCTTTTCCAACCTGGCATCTATTTTATTTGGTACCCTCTCCTCGTTATTTTAACACTCCAAGATTACGCCAATGGTAGAAACATACCATGATATATAATGCGTCCCTTTCTCAATTACGTTGTTGGCTCAGGGTTCACGTGTAGAAGGCAACCAAGGCTGGTAGGGATATACTGAACCCGAAACTAGCGTAGCATGAGTGCTGAGCACGACCAACTCAATTGATATGCCTACATGCCAAGCTTGGTCTAACCGTCCAGCCAATCGAGTGCGATTGTGACTCGAGCACGTGTGCGTGAGACCGCTGCATACGACGACTTTGTACGCAGCTCCACATTCTTAACTCTTAAACATGAACAGTGAGTCCACGTAGACCTCTATTCATGAAATGAGCAATATCTGTGGTGAGCTACACCTTTGGCAGGGGTTTACACTGAACCCTAACATATCTTACTAGGTTGGGTGCCTGCTCATGAACAGAGTTACGTCGGCATAAAGCGCACCACTCCTGTTTGTGAAGCGCAATTCCGCACCTCACGCCCTCAGTTGCTTATTGTATACCGCTCCGTGCAAACCGTCAAGCAACAGCGCCATCTCCCTGTCAACTGTACAGGGTTTTGCTGCACCAATTTCTTTTTTTTGATAACCCCCTAAGCTGATCACCAGTTTTGTTTTGTACCTTACTAGACATATTCTCTCATGTCTACCCTTATAACATCAGATGCCTTCACAACTTTTCAGGTGGCAACCAGCTCTGATCGCGTTCTACTTATCCTTACGAAATGTGCCGTGTCCGACTTGCCCGCACTCAAAAATCTTCAAGAGCCAATGATAACCACGTAACTTGTAATGTGATCAGCAGGTACCGGATCTCTCAAATGCCACTCCAGTCCATTGCATGCTAGATGAAGAATCAACCAGAGCCAGATCTCTGTTGGGACGTGTCCAAAGGAAGACTCTTTGTTCGATATGAAGACGAATTAGACCTAGACCGCTATACACGGCTTCCTGGCTAATTTAGCACGTCTAAGTCGATGACGAGGCTAGCGGACTATGCCTGGGACGATCTTGTAGTCACTGTCGATCTGGGCTTTTACAGGTAGGCATGTTATCTAAAAGTCTAGAACGCATCAGTGCTTCAGCGGTGCGCTCAGGTGTCGGTGATTCGGCGTCATACCGAGAAGCACCTTTGTCAAATATTATTCCGTGACTCAATCTTGTTTTCTTTGGCAGTGCGACTTGCAGCTTCCGAGCTTTAGAGGGACTCTTACTAGTATACAGCCACATCGTCCGCATTGCCTTATGACATGCGTAGCCCTTTGGCATTCCTCTTAAGAAGTATGATATGCAGTGCAAATGACGTGAGGTGAGCTTCTTTTGATGATGGGACATTGTACAGCTACAGGCACTCACGTGGTGGCACCGGCTTTCAAACCAAAAGCGGCACTGCCAGTCATTAATTAGCGCGCGGCATTTTCCATGTAACGAGCGTTGAATGTACGGCGTAAATTACACGACAGTTTCTTTGAGCTCCGGCTTTTGTCCAACGCGTTTCCCGATTGGTATCGAGTCACGACCGCAGCTCTTGTCGCGTTAGGTTGCGGTCTTACGCACTATCGTGGGTTTTGAGGTCGAGACTGCCGCAAAGACCCTTATCCCGCGCGTATACCTTGAAAAAAAAATTACCGCCTCACTTGGCGCGTCGTATAAGATTGCGCGGTGTGGAGACGAGGCCGCTCCATGGCTTCATCGGGTGGCGTGTCCTTTGAAACCTGCTGTTTCTAAAATCATTTGTGTCTAGAGAACAACGGAGACGAGCCCTTTCCATGATATTCAAACTTCATCAGGCAACGACTTACACGCATGACTTTGGAGCAGATCTACATTAATTGTTGGCTCCCACTCTTTTTTTTCGCCCGCTCACGGCTTCCATTTCTGCTCGTCAAACTTGGGGCCATTGACCCCGGTGCTTCTTCTCTTGTTTTGTGCAATGGAAATCAAGAACAGGACCTTGTTCTTCCTTTGATGAGAGTTTTTTTTCTGCGGATGGCTGTTCGTCGTAACCTGAACTATCTAGAGACGACGCCGACTTTACGCATCTTATCCTCATCGGGTGAACCCCTTGCCCCAACCTATCCGCGCCAACACAAATAAAAATAAAAGTAAAAAATCGACATCTTCCTCCTTTCGTTGTTGTTGATGTGATGACTCAGTCAGAGCTGCCCCATTCACTCTGTCAGGTAACTTCTTTTTTTTTTTTTGTCAAATGTATTCTTTTCAGAGATATCCCCCCGCGGTAAACACTTGGAATTCCATCTATCGACGAAAGTCCGCGATCCTTTGACACCGGGTCTTGTTGACACTTGTTTAGGAGATGTGTAAAGGGTCCCCCATTCCTTGCAAGAAGGGAATATGAAGAGTTTGACACGTTGTATTGTTTTTGGGTATCATAACATGGCGAAGCAGCGGCTCTAGACTACCAGCGCTGCGCATGTGGTTACCACACCCTTTTCTTTTTTTGGTAGTGTTGGTTTGAGTGGTGCAAAGAAAAGCATCAATCTGCTTGTATCATTATCGGAAATGTTATTGTCACAAATTTTTTTTTCAAATGGTTTCCATAGACAACCCGCTTTGATGAGAGAGGTTGAAGTCAGATGAGTCATTAGCGTGTTCGGTCGGTCTGTAACAATTGTCTGGTGGTAATTAGATATTCACTACACTAAATGCGACTAGGGTAAAAAAACAATCGTGGCGTTTAGGTCTATTTTGGGTATTACCACCATATATAGGTCATTTGATTGCCGATGAGCGCGGAGTGTAATTGACAAAGAAGTAGGGTGATTGGCTTCACTTGTTGGCCTTTTTTTTTTTTCCTTTTTTTTCTTTTTTGTCCTCGTTGTAATTTTGCCCAGAGAGGTATAGTGGTGCCACGTTGGTGGTTGAAGTAATACGCGCTGAGGTCACCGCAGCTTGATGACGCCCCCCCCTTTTTGGCAAGTTGGAAGTGTATGTGTGTGGTCTTGATCCAAAGCCGGTATCAGGACATCGCGACATTGCGATTAATTGTTCGCCTCTGTGGCATCTGGGTTTCGCAACCGATATGTGTGCGTACAAGGTGCCGATTATCGTGCCCGCCCCCCACCCCCCGGAGGGAAAGGTGTACTATAATCTACTCTTATGTTCCGTCGCTGGAACGAAGATGTGAGCTCTATTGCATAGCATCAGGTACACAGGAGGGATAGAGGTTCATCTATGGTTGTTAAAGTAACGATATAGGCGCTTTTGTTGCCTTGTTCCGTATTAGAACCCCCGAGGCCGAGCGCTTGAATTTTGATTTTTTTGTTGTTGTGATTTTGAGTATTTCCAAGTGGAGGAAATGAGAGAAAGGTACGATGTACTATACTTGAGAAAAGGTTGATGAAGTGATGCTCAGGGCCGGAGGCGTTAGATCTCCGGAGACTGGGTCGTGATATCATAAAGATCAGCTTCTGTGATGTGATACATTGTTGAACTAGATCTATTAATTTTTTTACTTGTGCTCCTGTAGATTGACATGAGATTGGGCTTTTCCCCAAGGGTTCTTTTGCATTGCTTGGCGGGAAGTGTAGGATTGGAGACGGGGCGCTCGGGGTTCTGTAAATAACCATCAAAGAGAGGCCGACCTAAAGTTGAGAATCGATCAAGATCACGGAGTCCTGGTATGATGGTGGTTCAGGTTTAGGTTGATGAGAGAATGAGAGAGAGAAAGAAAGAGCAATAGTGAAAAGAGTGAGAGATTGTAGACGATGACTGAGAAATAAAACGGATCAGAGATGGTATTTCCGTTGGCATGGGTTGGATGGGATGGCCATGGCTCTGAAACACAGCCACTAGGCGGTGTCCCAAACACGTCGGAGATTGAAAAAGCGAGTGAGTTTATAGTTGTTTGGATTGAATGGTCGTTTCTTGCACTCTTACGATGGACGACCTTGAACAGCAGCAGCAGCAGCCGAGCCATTCGCCTTATATAAATGAGATCGACCTTCAACCACCCTCTCCTCGTGACTCTGCTAACCTCGACCTCTACTCGGATTATAACACTAACAAACAAGACTACTCTGCAGACTACACCGGCTCTCCCTTCTCCTCTGCTCAATCCGACATCTCCTTCTCCAGCGCTCAGCTCGCTCCCCTCTACGACGACTACAACCCATCAGAGTACGACGCTCCACACGCAGGCTCATCGTCTCTGCTTATGTTCGACGACGTAGCCACCACAGAATACTACTCCTACTATCGATCTCCATCTCCTTCAGGCTCAGACCTAAACGAGGACAACCGCTCCAGAGCTTCTTCAGCCTCCTCTACTCACACCACCTTTCACTCACCAAACATGACCGTCGCTCACTCCTTTGAAGGCCTCTCCTTCAACTCTCCAAACTGGGGCACAGATCCCCTTCCACCCCCACAGCACAAACCTCCATCCCCGCCTCGTTTGCTCATGCCAGATCAACAGCCTCCAGTCATCATAAACACCCCTGACGAGCAACAAACAAACCCTTCCGACCTTGGCCCTCGTCTCCATATCGTTCCCGCTACCCCCGTTAGTGGTGGTGGTGTTCCTAACATTGCCACGTCTAATCAATCCTCCTCCTCTGCGCCCTGGCTCGAGGTCGTCGGTGAAGATATCAGATCAGGCGCTTCCTCTCGCTCTCCATCCCCTGCACATTCCTTGGCACAAACTCCAGGCTCTTCTAGATCCCCTTCTGCGTCCCCTCAGCCTCCCACCGCCCCTTTCCTCTTCCCCCAACAGATGCGTTCCAGGAGCAAATCAGATACCGCTTTGGAACCCCCCAACTGGGACACCGTCACTGGCGGTGACGGCTACCCCACTCAACATCCTTCCCAGCAGGTCTATCAGACTACCGCCGGCGCTACAGGAACTAGCCATCCACCCACTCTCGGAACAGGTTTTTCTTTTGGCACCCCAGCATCATCCTCCGTTTCTCAAAATAACAACAACAACAACAACAATCAGGGTGCCTATCTTTCCCCAGAGTACCCCGACTTTCAGCTCGGTGGCGGTGGAGGTGGAACACAATTGAGGCGCAGCAAGTCGGATACTGGCGGTTCTTCCATGAATAGACACAGAGCCTCTCGATCAGAAGATTTCAATTTCCCGACTACCAATTCTGGAGGCGATTTTCTTACCACGACAGGAAATTATCTTGTTCCACCTAGCCCGCATGTAGATTTGTTGCGTCAACAACAACAACAGCAGCAGCAGCAGCAACAACAACAACAACAACAGCAACAGCAGCAGCAGCAGCAGCAGCAATATCTATCCCCTGTGATGCGCGTTCCGGAACTCATGAACCTTCCCCCTCATCCTACCCATCAACACTCCCAATCGCTCTCCTCTGCCCAGACACTTGCATCGCACCACGTACCCGGTGCTCGACAGGGGCACTATCGTCGCGCATCTTCTGGTACACGTTCAGAGCGTGGTACCGGTTCTTGGGATCCTCTCGACCCCCCTACGAGTACCCGACCAAGTCCCTATCCCTCGCCTCATGCATCTCCTAGGGGGAGGTATGTGCCACTTGAGAGGGAAGAATTTGATTTTGGCAATATAGGAATCGTCATGGAGAATAACATGGGCGGCGCCGTATTGGGCGCTGGATCAGGACAAGTTGGACAAGGCGTCAGTGGAGGTGGAGGTGGTAATGGTGTCAATCAGGGCGGTGCCGGAGCTTCTGGGATAGTGGTATCCAAACCGAACGTGACCACTGGCCGAACAGCTAATGCGAGCCAAAGGCGAAGGAAGCAGGAAGCAACGTTTGTGTGTCCTATTCCTGGGTGCGGCAGCACTTTTACGAGAAGTTTCAACTTGAAAGGTGTGTTTTTCTTTCATCATCTTGTTCTCGTCGACGAGTACTCAGATTGAGTCAAACAAGGACATATACGTTCACACAATGAAGAAAAGCCTTTCCAGTGCCCATGGCCAGGATGCGGCAAAGGATTTGCACGACAGCATGATTGTAAACGACACGAACAATTGCATTCAAATTATAGACCGTTTAATTGCGATGGATGTGGAAAACAGTTTGCTAGAATGGACGCGCTGAACCGGCATTGTGAGTGATTCAATGACGGCCTGTTTCCCCCCCTATCGTGATCGCTGATCATCCCTGGATGTCAATCTATAGTACGTTCAGAAGGCGGTGCAGAGTGTAACATGAAAGTTCAAGAAGCTGGGGGAGTCAAAACGGCAACTTCACCACCATCCTCTGCACGTTCAGCCAAGTCCCAGTCAGCCTCTGCCTCTTCTTCAGTAGCCCCCGAATCTACCTCTTCTTCGATGGCTCGCAGCCGGAACAACTCTTCGGGGACTTCTACGTTGAGGTACAATCCTGGCGGTCAACAGGCCTATGGTGGCGGTGTACACAGCAAATTGGAAGATGGGGGGTGGGGGGTAGGATTGAGTTTGACACTCTAGCACGTGGACTAAATGGAACCCTTGCGCCGCCTCTCCACTGGTTTGAAGGGCGCGTCGCAACCCCTCCCTCCCTACCCCGCGCTAAACTTTCAATCGTCCCTCCTCGGATCTGGACCTGCCCATTTTATTCTTTTATATGAACGCCATATTTCCATTCCACGGCCTCGACTCGTCTCTCTTTTTCTCGCTACAAACTAAACGCTATACTTTGCTTTCTCCCCGCGGGTTTTCTCAAAAACAGTCACTTGGAGCTTCCAGTCGTTCGACTCCTCTCCTTCTCGTTAAACGGCACCCCCTTGTTGCCCAACCCCCGCCGTCGCGCAAACTCTCTCGTTTTTGTTTTTTTATATATATTTCTGGCAGGCGGTTCGTTTAGAACCACTTATTAGCCGCCGTCGCCTCCCCACACTACCAAAAGGACAAATAACTTTTTTTGGCTTTTGTTAGTTTATGCCTCACCTCTTGGCTACTGCTGTTTCTCTCTCTCCCTCTCTCTCTGTTTCATACCTATCCCACCTCGCCTTTGCAAGTTTGAAGTTACAATGTTATTGATTACTTGGAAACTGTGATGTACCACCAACGCTCCCCCCTCCCCCTTCTCCTCCTTCCTCTCCACAGCCTATTTTTGCTTTTCCTACCAGAATCCAGATGATGGACAAGATCAATATTAGGTGCTATCGATTTGATTTTTTTTTCTTCTTTCTCTCTTTCTTTAAAAAACCTATGTAGCTTATAGAATATCCCTCTCTCCCCCCTTTCTCTCTCTTTCTCTCTCTGTTTACGAATCTCCTCCTGTCCTTATCTATCTAATCTATATGCCGGCTCCGGTCGGCTACCTTTTTTTTTTGATTTGTTTTGGGGGATTGTTACCCCGCTTGAACACTTTGTGAAATTGGGTTCCTGATCATGATCATACATATTCATATTAGCTCTGGAACACCAAGGCACCAGGGGGGGGTAATTTAGGTATGTCTTGGGGACTTTGTAGAGTTGGTACATACATATGTATGTATTTAAGCTTCTTTTGTCTTCATGGCTTCTTTTAGCGGCTTTGGGTCATGTGACATCCTTCTCTTCAGTAAAGCGCCTCGGCCTCAGGCCTCAGGCCTCAACGCAACGTTCAAACTGCCAACGACAACAATTACCCCCCCCCCCTCCCCTATCTAAGGGTATGTAAGGGAGTTGTTCGGCCTATCCCTTTGTAGTTATAGAAACCGGGCCAAAAGATGGCATCGGGTGACAGGTAGTTTATAATGATCATCGATCGAGGCTTTTAACGGACGAATTTGTTTGTTACTTTACTTACATGTAGCCTTGCGGGGATCACCCTCGATTACTTGGGGGGGGAGGTTTATTGGCCCATTGATTTATTGTGATCATGTCTGATCCTATGTATATCGTGTAAAGGGGGGGGGGGGTTGTCATAGGGAATGGGTAAGGGGTATGTATGTAAGGCCGGTAAGGATTTTGCATCCCCGAAGCTTTGATCCGCATATCATTACCGTCGGAACAAGACAAGATACTTAGACGCTGTCAACTGTTTGAGTGTCTATCTGATGCTTTAGATTTCACCAGCTTGCCCTTTGGGCTTTAGCCCCAGGGGTAGGCTCTTTTATTTGAAACATGATTGGCACCGAGTAAGAAACGTTCTCCCATCTTTTGTGTTTTTTTTTTTTTTTTGGCTGCAACTCACTTTGCCGACCGAAATAGGAATGTTAATATAGTTGCTTCTACGCTCCCATCCTCAAATGGATTACATCCAGAACTCAGAAAGGGACCCGGATTCCTTTTTGTCTTTTGATGGACTTGTTTCTAATATACCTGTCTTTGAAAGTTCGGCACCCCCGGTTGTGGTGATATATAGTGACGTGATAGACATAAACAGTTTCGCCGGTCTAGATGGAAGAAACGACGTCTGGCATGCGGCATAGCCTTCCGTCAAACGACCTTTCTTAAAGGTTTGGGACTTTTTTATTATCTTTGACCTCTTGAACTTGCTCTGCGCGCTAAATCCGTGCCTTCCTCCCCCCCTTTTCCTGCTTCCCTTGTTTCGTTCCCTCTTCACGCCCACCACGATGACGTTCATTTCGGTGTTCCGAACGGCTGCCATGAGTGAGCCTTTTTAAATTTGTTTTGCTCCTATGACTATATTCCAACGCACAAATAGCTCTTTCCCTATTCTTTGGCCTCGTCGTTCTTGGTCTAACCGCCCACTGGACCTGGGGTACCCTCCAGGGAGACGCCCTCATAGACTTTGAAATTGTTGCTTTCGTGGCGGGCGGTACAACTACCCTCGTGTTACCTGTAATGTAGGTAAAACTCTGTCCAAACCCGTGTAAAGAGAGAAAACCTAAATGGCAAATAATGCATGTAGGCTTGTGGTGGGCATGATTCGTAGGAATGCTGTCACTTCTATGATTGCCGTGGAACTCCCGACCCTTAGTAAGTTTGGCGTTGTCGTTCCCCCCCCCCCCCACCCCCCACGAGTGATAGAATATTCATCTCTCGTTTTCTTTGTTCTAAAGCTGTGATATGGATCCTATTTTTGGTTGTGGGAGTCCTCACTGCTCAATGGAATAATATATTTTACCCAATTGGATGTGGCGACCTCTTCCGTGAGCACTATCTCTTTGATCCTTCTCGACATTTCTGATTTGCCTACAGCGGCAGACGCCGGCTGGTGCCGTGAATTCTTTGCCATCGAAGGTCTATCCTTCGTTACTTGGATAGCGCGTTAGTACCAGCCAATTTCTGTTGCACGCGTCTAACGTCCTACTTTTTTTTTGTTTTTCAGTCTTCCTTTACACTGTTACTCTTCTAATATATGCCCTCGTTGCCCAATCTCGTGGCAACATGGTATGGAAGACAGCAGTGTCAGATGCTGTATTCTTCACCGCCCCACACCAGACCGTCAATACTCTTGCATACGCAAACTACGGCGCCCCAGTTCCCGCCCAAATGCCACAGTACCCCCCTGGTAGTGTGCCGATGGTACAAAGCAGTCCGATGGGTGTAAATCAACAGTACTTTGGTGGAGTACCCGCCCACTCTGGATACCCCCAGGTCTGAGTCCTGCATTTATAGACGGACCTTTTTTTTAGTTTGCGTTTCCTGTTTCGTTTCCTCACTCACCCCCCGCGTGGATGCTTGTAAATTATTATCGTCATATTGTATGAACCTTCGAGCCGCTAAAGGCTGGTGCAACCATCCGAATCGTCTTAATGAATCTATGACATCGTGTTTCGAAGCAATGTCACAATGAGACAAGAGCATGTGCCATCAATTCAGACGGAAGGATGCATTCCTCTTGAAGTCTAGAGATGCTTTTGCTGATGGCTGCCACAGCAGCCCACACGATGATACAGCCACGATTGCTGTGTTGAGTAGTCGTGTGTCGAGTAGTCGATTAAGAAGTTCTATGACCAGTTGGTGGTGTTACAAAGGTGTATACTGGAGAATGCTCTGAGCTGATACAGATTGTATGCAATACAATTAGTAATTGTAGGTAATGACAGACGAGATGGGAGTGGGTATAATGGCTATGATAAATGCAAGATAACAGTCAAATGGTTCGAAATAAATTCAGCTCAGAGCAAGCTCTAACATCTCGATATTAGAGTTGAAAGCAGGGGTATAGTTGAATGATGCAAAAAGAAATATGAATAAATTTTTATGATTCCTGAAAAAAAAAAATTCAAATCCGTGTAGTTGAAAAACCATTGGTCGGCGTACCTTTTTAATGACATAACGAGAACCGGGGCACTTCGCGCTTTTCTGGTGGCGCTTAAGCACGCTACGTGTCCTAAAACATTCAAGGCAGTAACTGCATTCGTGTCTTCGGACTCCCGAATGGGCGTCTTGGTGGTCTAAAGAATGTAATAAAAATCAGTATACAAGGACTGGAAACGGGTAGTCAGTTCAAACTTTTGAGGTTGTCTTTGCTAGTTAGCATCTGACCGCATTGCTCGCAGCGATATGTAGGGCTCTTCTTACGCCTCTGTGCACTGGCGCGTAGCACAGCCTCGGAGGCAATCGTCTCGCGCTGCAATGTGGGATATCCCGTCCCTATAGTAGCGTCATATCTTCTGAATATATCTTCAGGAGGGGTGGACGATGCAACGGATTGGGGGCTGTGGTCAGCCCCCCATGACTGGGGGCAGTTCATATTACCAACATGGATGCTACCTCCCATCTGACCATCACGGCTTGACCCCGGTTGGTTGGAACTGATTCTCATAGCACCCGTCGTTGAGCGTGTTCGGCGCAGGGGTTGACGGTCCAATTTATATGGCTTCGAGCTGTTGCCATTAGAATGGCTGTTTCTACGGGACAGGGCGTTAGATGGTATGCCCGTGTAATCGGGGGTTAGAAGGGTTGGTGACAGCGCGCTATCCACGTGGTCCGAGTAGCTGCTAGTGGAATGGCTGTGACGTCGTGGTAAAATTTCGTTTCTACCTATTATTGGAGACAGCAGGGAAGGTGAAGGTGTGGTGCTGACGTGATCACTGTGGTGCAGCTCAAGAGCACTGGTGTTTGACCAACTGTGACGGCGAGGTATATTACCATGGTCCTGTGGAAATTGCTCAACTGGGGAGAGCCAGTTGGTCGATGGGGAACACTCATCGACGTCGCCGTGCTGTGGGTAGGCCATGTTCTGTTGAAGGCTTGGTGGGTTGAAAAAATGATCGATGTATGCCACTTCAAGAGCGTTCTCGTTGAAAGAACTGATCGAGGAAGGAGTGGGAGAGAACAACCTCTCATCGGAGTCCGTTGGTATTAATACCTGGAGGCTCGATGCTCTTGTGGAAACGGCCACAGACGATCCACTAAGTACATCTTGCTCCGAGTCCCAAACTGAAAAATCGTCTCCATTTCCCGGAGACGAGTCATTGAAGGTAAACTCATGAAGCATACCCGTCAATGGCGATAGAGAAGGCCCCGAGGAGCCAGAAGATATCGGAGAGCTCAGATAAGAGGCTTGCGTGTTCTCGTAAGAAGATGGCGTCTGCAAAGAGAGACGTCCTTGACGAAATTCAGTGGGTGGGCATTCAATGGTTTCAGCCAGCCAACCTTTGATATGGGCATCATCGACTAATAAGGAGGACCAATCATGAGAGGAATTGTCTGCGGGATAGTCGAAGGAGCCCTCGAAATCTGAATTGTGCGGCGGTGGTGTACCCGGATCTACATTAATTGGAAACGAGTCTTGGTGCATTGCTATAGTGGGGGGGAGGATCCTGCTGTGAGCGGGAAAGTACAGAACGAGTCAGAACGGAGAGACGGGTTACTTATACTTTACCAGCACCCAATGTCCAGCGCTTAAAGCACAGCCCGCCCTCGTGCACAGCCATGCCCAGTGATGGCTCAAACGAGATGAACCCGACTTGGACCATTTGCGAGCTGTCTGGTGTACAGAACACCCAACAGTAATTGCTCAGTTGCTGGCGTATTTTCACGTACAGCGAGCCACAAGCAAAAAAGGACAAGTTCTGAGCTACTATGTGTGCATCAGAAAGCGACTTGATAATCCATACAGCAGGATTGCTCAGAAAGTACAGTACTGACAGCCGCCACTCACACGAATTGCCTCCACGGCTTATGTTGCCATTCAGTAGCGATGACAGCTTGCAGCCTCGTCGCTTGATCATGAACCATGTTTATTGTGTGGGCCTCCTTTGCACACGTCGTCCACCTGGACTTGACTTAGGTAAGGCTGTACTTCACACGTTTGTCTTGTTCTGACTCGAACATGCTTTAACCTGGCCTGCAAACCGAAGAGACGTTGCCGATAACACGGGATCTTTGTAAGTTTTATATCTTCGTACTATGTACTTTGAATGGCTCCGCTGTTTTATATACGTCACTGATGGGTTGTTTCTGGTCCACTATCGTCAGCTAATGTCATCCATCCGACCAAAGCCTCGCTTATCACATTGCTTGGGTACCAGGCAACAATTGGCTTATCGGCTGGAACAGAACAACTTTTAGCTGGGGCACCACACGGAAATAAATCAAAACAACTAAACTGGCTTGGGGTTTTGGTCCTCCTATCGTTTTGTTTGCATTTCCTTTGTCATATTTCCGGGTTGGCGTGCCTCTTTACACCGGACTGGCTCATGGCATTGTAGCGATCGCTACATGAAATGGATACTTTTATTCCGAGATGGGATTCAATCTGATTTATAACATGGTAAGCATCTCTGCGACGTTAAAGCTGCCTATGGTGTACCGCTCCACAGCAAGCATCCGCTTGCAGTATACTCATACACTGGTACACGACGAGCAACATGACGCAGGACAGGGGAGCTGTCTATCATCGTGCTGATCCTCACGCTGCCACACCCTTTGTGTAGTACGTACTGAACCCTCTGCCGAATTTTTATGACTGGCTGTGAATGACAGCCAGAAATATCTCGATTCTCTTAATGTGGTGATCCCGGATTCATACGTTCAGACTAATTCATGGATGGACTGAAATGCCCGCGCGACCTCATCATCGCAATTGCAGTAAGTCTCTCTCGATCGGCAAACTCGGCGATCTTTGAGGAATAATATAAGAATAACTAGCTGTGTGGGCTGTTCAAAAGGAAATCGTGCCCTACAAGTATGGTACGCTCAGAGTACGTGGGTGTGCATCTTCTTGGCAACAATAAGTTGACCACCCGCGGTACCCCCCCTGTAACACTGCTGTCTGCTCATACAGCTTCTTGGACCCCGATGAGGCGTTTCTTGTGTATCGAGTACTGTAATAACGACTGGAGGGGGCGGGGTTTATGGAATCGACAACGGTATCTTGATAGAAGCGAATCGAATTGGTGTACAACGACTAGTGCAGAGGATGTCATCGTTGGGGAGTGGAGCAGGAAAAGGATTGTTCACCCTATATTTGAAGCGAAGCGCGAGGTTTTAACTAGCAGCTTCCATTTCATCTGTCTATCGTGATCATGATCCATGATCATCGCGTTGCTACAGCACATACCGAGCGACTTCAGACGAAATTCGTGTTAATCGGGATTGAAATTTGATTGAACAGAAGGTATAACGTCCATAACTATGACCAGAGCAAGCGAAACATTTTGCCACCCAAGTATACGAAGGGAGCCTTACAGCCCGCGGCCTGATCTTTGTATGTCGGGAAGCTCGGCAAACTATCGAATGGGGCCAGTCCCTTCTACGAAAATCGTTTCCATCGTCTGTACGAGAGACGGTCATCATTGTAGGGGGATATTATGAAAGAAAAAAATCAAATATCGTGGATGATATACTAAGAGTGCGTAAGTAAAAGGTACTCTGCTAGGGCTCGTCTATTGTACCCCTCCCTTGGCAGAGCAGTATGGCATCACTGGTGTTGGGGCTTTGCTTGGGTATTGGGTATCGGGGTAACGACTACATATGATAGATTAGAATATTTCAAAGTGACGCATGCAAATAAAACACACAATGACAACGGTCCGGATGTTGGGTCCTGGCATGTCTTTTCACGTCAGAACGAGTCGAGATTAGCCTGTGGCATTCACTGCACATGTATCCCTTGACACCAAGGTGGGCGTTGATATGATCTATACGGCTGTCACAGTTCTTAACATAACGAAATACGCATGGCATACACACATCTCAAGTTTCGCCTTACAGTAAACGTCCGATTGCAATAACTACAAATGTACGGAGTCGGAAGCCTCTCTCTTCTCCGCATCATACTTGCCTGTAAGGTGGCTTCAGTCCCCACATCACGTACAAAGCCTGGGCTCTGACTTGATCCGTATACGGGGGGCTCTAGAAGTCGTAGGGAAGAGACGTTTGTTGGAGAGACAAAGAAGTCGGGCACGTCGGGGAGCATGAAGAAAGCTAGATGGTTTTAGGTGTTGACCAATTCGTGGGTAGAAACTGCTGAACCCGAGGGTGGGTTACTTGTTGGGTGTATTTGAAGTAAAGCGCGATGTTTCAATTAGTAGTAGTTTCTAGTTCAACTGTCCATCATGATCATGATCATCACGGTTGCTACAGTACATCCCGAGCGACTTCAGACAAAATTCGTGTTAATCGGGATTGAAACTTGATCTAGCAAAAGGAATAATGTCCATAACTATGGCTGGAGCAAGCGAAACATTTTGCCACCCAACCAATATATGAGTATACGAAGGGAGCTTCAAAGTCCGCGGCCTGATCGTTGTATCGTGCCGGCAAGCTCGGCAAACTATCTATAAATGGGTATAAATGGGGCCAGCCTTTCGTACGAAGATTCATCTTCTATACGACATCTTCTGTACAAGAGACGGTCACCAGCGCAGAGGGAGATTATGAAAGAAGGAAATTAAAGATCATGGATGATCATATTATGGGGTACCCGTCTAACACACTCTTTGCAGAGCAGCAAGGCATCACTGGTAGTGAGGCCTTGCTTCGGTGTTGGGTATCGGGGTAACGACTTAGATATCATATATTAGAAGATTTCAAAGTGATGCATGCAAATGAGACGTACGCTTAGCACGTTCCGGGTGCTGAGTCTTGGCATGTCGTTTGACGTCAGAACGAGTCGAGATTGGCATGTGGCATTCGCTGCACATATATTCCTTGACACCAAAGTGGGCATTGATATGATCTATACGGTTATAAGAGCCGTTGTTGTAGTGCATGACGCATGGCGTACATACAATTCAAGTTTCGCCTTACTGTAAACGTTCGATTGCAGTAACTACAAAGATACGGAGCGGGAATCCCCTTCCTTCTCCGCACCATACTGGCCTGTAGGGTGGCTTCAGTCCCCACAGCACGTACGAGACCTGAGTGCTGAGCCGATCCGTACATGGGCTCCGGAAGGCGTGCTGTGGTAGAGACGTTTGTTGGGGAGACAAATAAGTCAGGCTGCATGTCGGGGAGTATAGATGGACCTGGATAGTTCAGGTGTTGACTGGTACGTGGGTAGAAATTTGCTGGACCAGAGGGTGGGTCCCTCGTTGGGTAGGACATGTAAGAGTCAAAGCCGTCAAGATCTAAATATTGATTGGATATGTGGAGTATCTGCCATCTGGTTTGTGGTACTGACCTACTCTTGCTCTTTCCTGATGGTAGGGACTATGAGTGTATTGCTGGACGTCCAATGGTTGAAGTTGACCAGCTCTGGTACTCGTGTTACTACCCGGCAAAATTTGACTATCGACTTCGCCTTCGCCATTGAAAGCAGAGTAAAACGTAGCGGGAATAGGCTGATAATAGCCCCAATTCTCTCCGCCCCACTCCGGCCGCTGTTGAGTGTTTTGAGACGACATTTCCCCTGAGCAAAAGGCGGCACAGGCTGGGCGGCAATGGGGATTGCTCTCAACTATTTAAGGGTGCCCCCTTAAGGGAAGGGGACACCCATGCTGCTGTGGAAAACTGCACAAGCTGTAGGAACTTGCAGCAATCGAATAAAGCGTAGGAACAGCAATCGAATAAAGCGTAGGAAACAATCGAATAAAGCGTTGCAAGTAATGGTGGTTGAAGATTGGTCTTGCGCAACATAAATCTCGGGTTCTCACGGGACATATCCTGGATCATGGGGCTGTAGCAGCCACCAATAAACCCACACCCTGGATTATACGGTTCACCAAGGAGTATAGCTTGATAAAGGCCAGTACTCTGTTGCTTCTGATCCTTTTTTTTGGGCGTGGTTTCTTATATGATATCATGCTCTTGCCACAATCACTTATCCTTCCCACAGATCATGGGAGCTTTATAAATCGTACTGAGAAGCAATTTCCGCAAGAGTTGCATAGTAAATTTCTTGACGTTTAATCCTACTATATACACCTTTTGTTATGAAATGATTAAATTGCTGTAGCAGTGGACACTTGGCACTACTAGGCTTTATACCACTTTCTTCAAGAATCAACCCTGGGAGTACCGAACCGGACCCAGCTCTCTGCCGTACTACGCAAACCCGCGCACGTCCACACCTATATAGTCATCGTTTCCTCTGATGATGTTCTCCTAATCTGGTATAATATGCTGTAGCTTTCGGGGAACTCCTTATTTCTATCTTCAAGAAGTGTTGCTGTAGAGCTGCTTCTATATTACCGAGTCAATTCGGCCTGCCAGAGCATATATATGTCTAAGCACCTTGAAACTTCTACATAACCTAGGGCCGGATTGCGTGCCAGACAAACTCTCATGTTGGCGCCATTTCTAAGTATATGTAAAGTTGTCATGGGAGGGGGTTGAACACAGAAGGACGAAAGGCTGCTACATATGATATCGTCCACCATGTCTAAGTTGGGTATATAGCTATTATACGTGGGATATTTTTTTCCAATGAATCCGTCCAAGCGTTCAAGCTTCGAAGGTACTGAGCCTGTACGCAGGGATTTTCAGGGGTCAAAATCAAGCAGCTTTATGACATTTCGATCTGTCTTTCCCCGAGATGTCGAGTAGTGGCCAATTCCCTTTCAAATTTTGTACCAGCCGTCGCAGCCCCCAAGACACAAGATGAAGACTAGATAGAACAAACTTCGAGGGAGGCAAGGGAATAGCTGTGGAAACGGCTCACTATTGGATCTGCTGAGTCTGTTTCGCTCTACTCGTTGCTACAATATTGTTTCTTACTACGCCACAGCTTTAGACGGGCCTACATTTTGAGGAATACGATGACCTGTAACCAAAGTAAGCTCTTTTGCACTTCGGATAATGAAAGAAAACAAATAATTAAATCGCCGCGGCCATAAACATGCGCCACGGCCGTCATATGCCATCCAAGAGCAGCACGAAAGGAAAAACAAGAGCAGGGGTAGTTAAAAATGTGACGGAATGGTTGGCATACCTTGGGCGAATGGGGGAACGGGTAGGAGGTGGAACTCTTGGGCGGCGCCTTTCTTGACGGTGCGATTCAACAGGGGAAAGTACCAATGACTAAGACGAAACAGAAAGGTAGGGAAAAGGCTCTGTTCAGCTAGTTTTCGACATATTGGCCATTGGATAGATACTGCGTTTAAGATATTGTTCAAGCTGAGTCTCACGGCGGAACAATAGTCATGTGGCTGTCTTTCTTCTTCGGTAGGAGCCTCTGTCAGTTTCTGACATGTCGGGAATCGGGACGGTTATTCCCATGATTTAAATTTCCAGTGTTCGCTTGCCGAGTTCTACAGAAAACGAAACCTTGACGAGTCATAATTGTGATTGCGTCTGTTCGGTATCATGAGGCGCTGTAACGATCCAGAGATGGCAGGCACGGGTATTCATCATAAGGACATGGTTTACGTTGTATATAGGAAGTTGTTGGTTCATGTTTGTCTATAGCTTCTCATGTACAGTCTTCAGCACTCGTTCTTTTAAAATACGAACCTGATGTCTCGCATCGCCCAGCCATCGTCTTCTCGTCCGTCTATCAAAACCCCTACAACACCAACAAAGTCTCGTGGTACTACTCCTGCTTCTGTGAGGGCTAGGACTCAATCGACGCGTTCGACCACGCCCTCGAAATTGTCTGGGAAACCTGCAGGCAGTATTGCACAGAACCAGGTCCCAGATTCGGCACCACTTAGCATAAAAGAGGCTATCGCACTCCGAAGGGCCGAGGCCAAAAAGGCTCAATCACAAGTGAATGCAGGGGTGCTCAATGACTTCATATCCTTAGAAGCCGCCTCTCCTTTACCTATCCAGAAGGACCTTGAGGAGGACAATTTGGGGAGGTGGCCATTAAGAGAGACCATAGAACGTGCAAGGAGTACAGGTGGGGTTGTCGCGTCCCATTCATCTGCTTGCTGAGCTCAATAGGCAAGGTTTCGCCACCAACGATTAAGGTTCCCTCAATATTGCTTCAAGGTCACTACCCTGTCTACCTTCAGCGCTGTACGAAATTCATCTGGGTATCACCCCGGACTCCCTCAAATCCGTAACTAATGAGCCTGTCCTGCCCCCATCAACCGATGTCCCCCGACGTGGTGGCAGAGATAATCCTACCTGGTTTGAAGCACAAGATCTCCAAATACTCAAAGCTTGGAATAACGAAATTGTTGAAATTCAGCACGAGATATCCTTATTTGGGTCGTTAAAACACATTGATGTAAGTTCGTGTTATATGCCCATCGTCAATCACACTTATCTGCTCTCAGCTACACCAGAACAAGCTGACTACTTTGCCTTCGGCGTTTGGGGACCTTACTGCCCTCACCCACCTTGACCTGTCCCATAATGACTTGACGTCACTGCCAATGAATTTGTTCGCACTACCGGAGCTCACCACCCTCAACATATCCCACAATGCTCTAACGTCATTGCCATTTAACGCACCTTTTGCCTCGGGTGATACCACCCATGCCAAGCAGCCTGCCAATACCAATTTCTTTACCCCGAGTGTCACGCGTGCCACCTCACCCCTACCTCGCCTCCTGATTTTCAACGCTTCACATAACAACATCTGCGCTAATGCCATCCATCTTGTTCTTCCAAAAACTTTAACGAGAGTGGATCTTTCACATAATCCCCTAGGTATTGACGAGCCCCAATGCAGATCCCTACTCCAAACGTTTGGAGCTTTACCTAAACTGAGAGAACTCCGTTTAAATGGTGCTGAGCTCGGCGACGATGCATTACCATCCACGTTATTCTCTTCAACGCCTTTCCCATGTCTCCGTGTACTGGATTTGGAGCAGACAAAAGTGACTCGAGATATACTCAAGGAAGCTTTGAAAGACATGAAGCAAGATATCACCTACGACGTCACGTCTGAAGATCCTCCTGAGGGAGTCGTTTGCGTCATACTTGGTGAAAGGATTGTGAAAGAAGCCTGGGAGCTCGAGTTAGAGAAACGGGAGAAGATTCGTCAGGCTAAGCACGCAGATTTCGATGATTGGGATACCTCTGCTAAGAAGGACAGTAACTCACGCATTAACCCGAAGCCTTACACAGAGCTTGACGCGAAAGTGTTACACAAGTCTCGTGAGGTGACGAAAGAGGCTTGGGAGCTAGATGCTGAACAAGGGCTGTTAACTGAAGGCGGGAAGAGGCGGGCGCGTGCTGCAGCTGCGGCTGCGGCGAACGCACCTCCATCTGATCATGATAGCAATAACCCTGCTGACCTGTCCTCATCATCCCCTAAATCATCCACGCCTGTGTTTTCCTTGACAAATCCACAGTACTATTCCACAACCACCCAAACGCTGACCCTTCCATCGTCAACTGCGCCAACGAAATCGACTACACACGCTCGCGCCTTCTCTTTGACAGCGTCTTTCTCGTTGTCACCATCTTCACGTTCTCAAGACATCGCAGTTCCACCTCCAACCCTGCCTTTGTCAATAATTGTAAACCAACCTTTTGCCCAGACGCTCAGGGCGCTTCTTCTCGTAAATCGCCGTCTAGACAAGTCCTTCTCCTTACCATCTGTTGAGACTCCATATGGGTTTTTACCTAACCTAGAGGAACTCAATCTTGAAGGCTGTGGGTTAGCAGATCTGGTTTCTGTCACCCGCTCGGATCCTTCCTCTGGGGACGCTACACCACCGCGGTCGTCAGAAATGACGTTGCCGCTGATTACCAAGCTTTTCCCAAGTTTACAGAAGCTGAACCTGTCTCACAACGTACTCACTAGTGCATCTATTTCCACTGATGTGTTATCCGACCTTATACTGGCATCGCCGGGGAAAAAGGGCCTGAAGCATCTTCAGCTGAATGGGAACCGAATATCTGACGTGGAAGGATTTCAAGGACTTGCTGAATTGTTCAAAGGGAACAGGCAAGTTCTTGATTGGCACCTGGACGAGCTAGATATCAGAGATAATGAGATTGGCAAATTGCCGCCTGAGCTAGGGCTCTTACCTTTGGACGTGTTTCTTGTTGAGGGCAACACGTATGTCTTTTTTTTTGTCATTACTTGTTGATTATCTGTGAAGCATGGCTGATGTTCCATGTGCTACGCTTAGCTTCCGTATTCCGCAGAGACGCGTATGGGAACGTGAAGGAACCAAGGGGCTGCTGAGTTGGTTAAGGGGTCGTATCGATTAATCGGGATACCACGCATAGTCTTGTTTACACATTTGCTTTACCATCCGACATGTTCTGAATATTGAACTTAAACTCTGGAGTCTTTGTGAGTCATCTCGTAAGGAATTTATACCTGTCGGGCACGTTTTAGTTCAACGAGTATTGTGACGTGGTACCAGGGTTATTCCGTAATTATTTTTGATTCAGATCAGCCCGTTCTGCCTGAGACAAAGTCACCAAGTTTTAGTGATGGATGACCCAGATATGAACTTGGTAGCGTCACCAGTCAGGCCAAGCCACAAGGATTACTCAGGACAGAAGAACGAGAATGATGGCCAGCCAGATTATAAAGCGCTCGCCGAGGTCCGCTTGACAGAAGAGCAGCCATGTGCATGCGTGCAATGTACGAGCCATGTGGCGCTGAAGCTCCTCATAGAGGATGGTAAGACACCAGAGCTATTAGGTCGCGATAGCCGGGACACATTTGCGACACGCTGATTAACGGCCCTGACAAGCACAAGCCATGTGCATGCGCCGAAGCTCCTCGCAGAGTAAGGGAAAGGTACCGGAGCTAAGAGATTCGCGACAACCACGGAAAGCACGTCTGTCTGCGATACGCTGATGAACGGCTTTAACAAAGAAGTGACAGAGGAAAGAAATATCTCCCAAATACGGCTTCATGGGAATGCCCAGTTTTGCGTATATATGAGTAGGATCAGCAAGAAAGAGCCCCAGGAAAAAAGGTCTACTGCAAAGTTTTCCCCTCCCCCTACTGGCAGATGCAATTCCACATCCTTTCTTTCGTTATTGCTATAGCCAGCCTCACGACTGTAAGAGCTGTGCCCCAAGCGTGCCAGGTCTCTGGTGGTGAGTGCCGTTTTTCCCCTCCGCATTCAAGTCGTTTGAAGGCGATTCATGATTTACATCTTGGTAGCTGCTTGTACAACCCTGTCTCCTAGTAATCCTTGCTGCCCCGGGTTGAAGTGTGTTTTTGTCCTTCCATCTTTCGGCAATTGCCACTGAAAGCGAGGTTAAGGATGGGTGAGCATCGTTTCTTTGATAATGCTTGAATTAACTTGGCACTCACAGTAAGTTTGTTTCTAGAGTGATCATTAGCCGGGTATCAACTAGTGTTGGTTGGCCTTTCATGCGATGCATGATTCACGTTTGGGATGTACATAGTACATAGTGCTCCCTGTTGTCAATGGTGCGCCTCGAGAGATGTATGCGACAGAGCCTATATAAGCAGAGACTCCTTGATTCTATTTTGAGCCTATGAGACCTGAGGCGTATGCCTGGGATCAGGAGACTGTTACAACCCCTCAACGTTGCACCCAGCAGAAGAGAATACTGATGATCGACGGGTGGCTGGATCTAAATACATCGTTTTGAGTGCAATGATAGATAACGAGATAATGAGATCGCTTAATTGGCGTCTGAGCCAAGGCCCAAGGGTCTCACCTTTGGGCATGTTTCTTGTTGATTCGGAGAGCAACGCGTGCGTTCCTGTTTTTGTCCTCGCCTGTGGTTTTTCCGTGGAGTGCGGCTGATATTTTCATGTACAGTACTACGCTTAGTTTCCGTATTCCGCAGAGGCGCATATGGGTGTATGACTCAGTTGGCTGAGAAGTCGGATTGGTTAATCAGAGTGCCGATGAATTCTGGATCTTTGGTGTAGTGACCTCGTAAGGAAGTTGTACCTGTCTGGCATTATTTATTTGCTTTATCGCCAAGCTGATTATAACCCGGCGAGAGGTGATTATCAAAATTCCATCAATTGCATCAGTGCGTACTCGATACCTTGTGATGCGCTGCGGGGGGTTATGCTACATTTGGTTTGGTTCGAGTTGCTTTGAGAGAGAGGCAGCGAATTGTGATAATCAGTGCCCGATTGGCTATGTCACGTATGTGCTTGTTAGCGTCAACAATTAGGTTACAGAACAGAACAGCGAGCATGATGGCTGTAGCAGATCATGAAATATCCCTTTTGATGGAAGCAGCTATGCCCAAAACATGTGCATGGACCAAGGCACCGGAGCTATGAGGTTCACGGTTACCGAGACAGGCACGCCTGCGACGCTGATGAACGATGTCGACTCGGGAAGCATCAACGGTGGAGGATTTGTTTTCCAGGTACGGCTTGGAAACATATCACGGATGACCCAGTTTTGCGTATATATAAAGGGGTGGATTAGTGAGAAAAAGCCCCAGGAAACAGTTTAATGCAAATTATGCGATTCCACATTGTCCCTTTGATTGCTGCTGTAACCAGTCTCTCAG
>JABCKK010007929.1:35670-157647 GCA_018221785.1 Calocybe gangraenosa
GCTATGAGGTTCACGGTTACCGAGACAGGCACGCCTGCGACGCTGATGAACGATGTCGACTCGGGAAGCATCAACGGCTTGGAAACATATCACGGATGACCCAGTTTTGCGTATATATAAAGGGGTGGATTAGCGAGAAAGAGCCCCAGGAAACAGTTTAATGCAAATTATGCGATTCCACATTGTCCCTTTGATTGCTGCTGTAACCAGTCTCTCAGCTGTAACAGCTGTGCCCCAAGGTGGTACGTGCCTGGTCTCTGGTGGTACGTGCCCATTTTTCTCCTTGCACACAGGTCGTTGGAAGGTGATTAATGATTTGCTTCTTATCCTTGATAGCTGCTTGTACAAGCCTATCTCCTAGCAAACCGTGTTGCCCCGGATTGGAGTGTGCCTTTGTCGTTGGCTTTTTCGGTAACTGTAAAAGAAAGTGAGGTCAAGGATGGGTGAGGTTTGTTTCTTTAGCAATGCTTTAGATAAATTGGCACTCACGGTAGCTTGGTTACCAAGATGTTTGTTTCCCAGGTTTCCCAGGTTGTAGATGGGTCAGTTGGCCCTTCGTGGAATATGTAGTAGTGCTCCCCGTTTTCAATGGTGCCTCTTGGGCAAGGCAATTGTGACAGAGCTTATATATGCAAGAATCCCCGATATGAGGCGCGCGCCTGAGATCAGGAGGCTGTCACGACCGTTCCACATTGTACTGAGCAGAAGAGAATGCTGATATTTGACAGGTGACTGGCAAAGTGTTATATCTGAATACGTTGCTTTTGACGCCCCGACACGTATGACTGAACTATAAGGCAACGATAGACTCAGACTCATTCGTCAAAGCAAGTTTTATCCCTATCTTGATTATCTCTGTAATGTCTGGCTCAAAGAGGGCGTTCTCGTCGCTATTTGAAATCGATAAAATTTCAACGAGTCACTGCTGACAAGATGTGTTCTTACGGGCTATGCGCGAAACGCCTGAACCCTGAGAGCTGAGGTATAGTGTACAGCTAGTGTATACAGCAGTCTGCAAAAACCCAAGAAGTTTGAAACACACAGCAAGTAGTGATGAGCGGCAATTGATTAAACCGTGTGGGAGGCGCTGAACGCGCTAAGCATGTTTATTGGGCGCTTATCGTATATTTGACGCTGACTCGGAAGAAATCGTTCGGCCAATTAAGCGCCCGTCTAATGTGTCGCACAGATGAGCATATCTCACCCGCAGTGAACGGTAATCATTCGAGGATGGCTAGTATCTAACGACACCATAGTCGTGTATACTGTTCCCAGTTTCGAGTAGCACTGCTTAATCTAGAATTCGTACCCACTGTAGACAACCCACTTTTCAAAAGGTGGGTTTAAGTCAACGGGTCATCTATGATTGGGGCCATGATGGTGTTGAGTATAGGATGGCTGCCTTTATCGAATACGCACGGGTGAATGGGTGCTTGGCCACTGTTATTGATGGTGATCTCGATCCTCGGTGTTCGCAAGATATGTCACAAGTCAATGAAACAGGTCCCTGAGTGGGACCCACACGAATCCAAGCTTCCTCTCAGAGTCTCTATCTCCGATGCTCTCATTCTCTCTCTACCATTGAGGTCATTATAGTGGGCGAGTATTATTATTATTATTATTTTGGCTGGCTATGGATGACAAGTGGCGGAGTGTGGATTGGAACGGGAAAGATTCGGGATGAGTGGAACTTCGCACGGATAGGAGAAACTCGGGCAGATTAGCGCTTTTCGGCCACCAAGCACCTGCTATCAGCATCTTTGTATCTCATTAAAGAGATAAACTCATCTGGCCAGCTAAAATCGTTCAATAACATCTAAATTCGCATGCTAGCTCCTCACTCTGCCAGCTACAGCACTGGTACAGCAGTACCATCATTCCCAATTCCTTATCTCAGAACAGAATATGTCACTCCTGCGCAACCGTCAGCACCTGTACAGACCAGCTCGACTTCGCGGACGTCTTTCCGAGCACCAGCCCACAAGCATGCACATCATTTGCATTCCATCCCTCCCAGAGAGAAGAGCACACGAACCCTTATAATCGATCACATGCTTTGGGTCCATGGTGCGCATTATTTTTTCGTTGATGGTAATTTCAGAACTTGATCACAATGTGCTCCATCCCCAGGGAGGACTCGCTTCGCCCAGGCCCGTGCTGAGCTCGGAATGACTGATCGGACTGGAGGGCCCTCATCACCCAGCTATGCACATCGGCGCAGACCAGAGAATTATGAAGAGGAGCTGGACGAAGATAGCGAGGGTGAAGATGTCATGGCGTTGAAAGCAAGAGCAGGCGACCCTCATCACCCTCCAGGTGACGAGGAGGACAATCGTCTCCACTCGCAAGACCTAACCCTTGCTCGCAGCCTCAGGCTTCGTGCAGAAGGCCTCGAGAAAGTTGTTACTTCTATGCTCGGGCAGCCCCCAACCGTTCATTTGTGGGACGGTGAGGACATATGGACTCCTCCGGCCTCGCCACCAATGAACCCAAAGAATCACACCCTCGATCAGCTCCACAAACTCCCTAACGGCGTTCGTGTACGTTTAGCCCTTGGTACCATAATTAACGATCTTTTCGCAAGACAAGCACCTCCATCTCCCTATCGACATCAGCTGCAGTCTAGAACACCATCTGAACGATCGCCTTCGAATTCACCGGTTTTAAACTCGTCCACGGAACTGCCCGTAGCATTGGCCTCCCTTTCGACCATATGTGCCACAGGCCCGATGCTGTCGAACAACGCAGCGAGGGATACTCCCTCCGGCTCTGGCCAGCATATCGTAATCATTTCCCTCACAGATTACCTCATAATGTCCAGCTGACTTTTCTATCAGGCTGGCGACCGCCGGATCCCCAGTCCTAGTACCCGTACACGCTCCTTGTATAATGCAGGGGCAGATCCGAGTACCGCAAACTCGCCGCCATCATTTCGATGTCCTCGTCATCTACATACCGGGTGTGAGATCTGTGTCGAAGCGAAGACCCCTACTCGGCCAAGTGTAGGGGCCCGAGGGAGGTCTGGGTCATCTACAGACTACAGGAACACTTCAAGCAATACCTGGAGAGCGGCACCTACCGGTCCCCATTCAAATGGTGGAGGTATCACTGGGTGGCAAGATGGCAGCGGAATCGGCTCAGGCCTCCTGAGACCTGGCGTACATGGGAACTGCTTGCGTCGGAAAGTGAGCGGCCTTGACGACGTTGGGGCGTTAACTGGATCTGGAAATACCAAACTGTCAGAGTTAATTCCACGCTTCATAAAGTTATCTGCCTTGGTGGCGTCCGAGCTAGCTATGGAAGCAAAAGAAACACAAGAGGACTCGAGCTCCACTCGATCGAAGGAGGGCCCAGATCAATTTACAGGAAGTGATAACGAACGAATACAACATCAGCGTTCTCGTGCCGATTTTCAACCTCTACCCGACCCTCTGTCTCCCGCTACTGTGCGTGCCGTGAACCAGTCTCAGGACAGGGTGTATGATCTTGCATTGAGACCCACGCGCGAATGGTACTTGTTACTAGCTGGACTACTCACGCGAGCAGCTCTTGAAGGTTACCTGACGGCTGGCTGGAGGGGACCACAGGCCGTCGAATGTTTGTTGACCGTTGGCCTGGGAGCTGCTCGGAATATTCCAGAGAGACTAACTGAATCGACGGGTTTCGAGGAGTTTGACCCTGATGGCCTGCCAAGCCTGTTAGATGCTGCGAAATTACTGTTCCCGACGTTGCAGTCGGCACAAAGGGGAGGCCAAGCCGAAGAGGAATACGAATTCCAGATGTATGAGAGGCTCAGAAGGGTATGTTTTTTTTTGGGCTAGTATGGTGCCTGGGTTAATTCTTTGAATAGTTTTATGACATCCCTACTTCGACGCCTGATCTGTCTACTCATATGGAAGACCTTGCGTGGCAGTATCCTGCAGAACCTGTGGAGAGAGCAGCTGTCAGGTTTTGCGAGGCTATTGCCAGATGGCGAGGAAAACCTGAACTTGAGACGGTAGGCAAAATAGCTAAACTTTCAAGCGTGACACACACTTATCCAGCGCAACAGTATAAAAAACCCACACAAAGTTCTATTTACTCCTACTCACAAGATATACCTGGGCCTTCGTCATCATCTTTGCCAATTGATGCCCTTGTCCATTCGAATCCGCCCTCGCCAGTCTTACCTCGCAATGTACCTGTAGCACAACACAAGCGACGTCGATGCAAGCCTTCTATTGATGTATATTTCTCTCAGCCTTCGCTCTCGCATGAAAGCTTTTGGTCTCCCGGAAAACGAATGCGCTCTCCAGTAGACCCGCGCGCAGGTCCATCCAAGCGATTCAATGCCGGGTGAGACTTCTGCATGTCAACCTTATCCTAATCTCCATGCCTTGACATCACTTTCGATTGTATTTTTGTTGTCATCCGGGAGCGTCACCCATTGTAGCGCATATCCTTATTGGTTTCGTATCTATATATTTCATATTGTTAATAACCCTTGCTCAATCGTATTCTACGCGCTAAATACTTGTATACATTCTGTAATTATGTATCATATCAAGACCTCCCAGACGTGTGGATTGACTATTACACACAACTTGATTATCATTATTGTTCAGGTTAGATGAGGTTAGGATGTCTCAACACTTTAAAGCATCAGTCTGAAAGCCGGTAACAACGCCTTGAGATACACGCTTCGGGTCGTCAGTCGTGAAACTCAGTGATGATTGGATAGTAGATCGATAAATAATGTAGTCTCAATAGTCCGTAAATGTCCACTCGGTCAGCACCCACCACAGTCACAGCTACAGTTACAGCCACTACAGCAGTCGCAGCACCCAGTACAGTCACAACACCTGCCGCAGTCACATCGACAGTTGCTGCAGGCGTCCGAAAGTCTATCAGTATCCCGCCAGCCACGGCGTTGTTGGTGTTTGATAGCTAGAGATGATTTTGTTGTGTGACTGGCCAAAATATACAAGCCGACGTACCATACGTTAGAATAATGATCCCCAGCAGCAGGAAGAATATTATTACATGGCCGAGACCACTGGCGGACATTGCGTGACGACTGTCCAGTATCTCAGAGTTTGAGCGACACTGAGAGTTGAGGAGTATGACCCCAACTGGCCCCGCTGCGGTTCCAGCAAGGAAAATTATGATGGTCGCTGGCGCGGTGATATACCTATACCAATTTGTACTTGAAGGTTTATTCTCGAGAAATGCTATAAGGATGATCACCCATCCCAACATACAATGACCACCAACAAATGCGGCAAAGGCGGAAGTATAAAGTGGCGCTTGATATTCATTGTCTGTGGCTGAAAGCGCACGAAGTATAAAGTGACCGAGTACGAAGCAAATTATTGCGATGAGTGGTGTCAGTAATGACTTCATGATTGCAATGTGTGAAGCATGGGACATTCGGCGGTGGGTGTTGCTAGCGAAAGAACGCAACCATCCTGGCCAATGTGACGGTGGGTCCCACGTATCTCTCGTTTGGTTATCGGGAAGTTCCAAATAATTTGCGGAAGGGTTCGTTGGCTTCCTAGGCGGATGGAGAGTCACAGCGGGATACACAGCCATTTTGTGAGCGTCCGTTCTATATCGAAATTGAGTTATATAGAAGAGGCGGTATCACCTGGGCTGAGGGAGTGAGGAAAAGGTAGGTGGGTAAGGTATGAATTCTCATACATTGCCGCAACCCATTTATTGTGGGAACGTGGTATCGAGGCTCGGGCAGCCCTGGGGCTCTTGGCACACATACCAGAATCATGCTGGACACTTGCATTGCCGCCTCACAATATTGAACTCACCAATGGACAGATTGGGCGCTCATATGTAGCATAGTGAATAGCTGAGCGCCGTAGTGGTCCCTTAGAAAGAGGACATCGAGATCAATCGTCACATTCCAACTCTGTTTTATCATAACACACATCAATAATGGTATTAATGGCCCACAATGTGGGGATTGCCATAAGAAACTCCGCCCACCTCAAACTTGCATACGACGGGTCCGCGAAGCTGTATAAAACATCAATGTTGTCACCCGATCCATAGTTGTTGACGAGACGCTGGTGAACGAGGCGCTGGTGTGCCAACGCATGCTCCGTCACATGTTTCTATCTTTCATAGTGTTGTATCTTTCATAGACGACAAATCCATACGAGTTGTACAAATTCCGTGCCATGTGGCGTTGGATGTGCATGTCCAGGCCTAAACGAATTCTCAGCCTGAAAAACTAGCCGAATGGGAAGAGATTCTTTGGTGTCAAATCCATACATACCCTCGCCGGGGGCCATCATTTCGTTAGTCATTAGCCGGTTAGATGCAGCTTAATATTTAACAGTCAACAGTCGGGGGCGAAACCCTGAATGAGGTTTCAGCTGGTTGACCCGGTTCAACTCTAGCATGAGGATTCCTCGGAGACGTCACATTGGGGCTTTAACCTTATTGACATTGTTGATTAAACCAAGAAAACACCTTGATACCGCCGTCAAGATTTGGTACCGAGAACCCGCTTTTACCCAAGAAAGCAGCGGACTAAGTATAAACAAGGTAAACTGACCAGGATCCCTGGGAGGAGTTGTCTCTCCAGGAATTTCTGTCGCCTCAGCCCAGTTTCATTGTTGAACCTAAGGCATAGAGCATGAGCGAGCATGATGCTGGTTTTGCACACTTGGCACTGAGCAGCCAGATAACGACAGGCGACGCTCATATCGGCTAATCTCGACGCTCAATCCTGCGTTTTCTCCGAAACTTCAATCATTGGCCCTGGTCACGGGAAGGCGTGATGTGATGTTGAGGTGGATGCTGGGGAGATGTTCACGTTGTTTGCTTTTGGTGGGCTGGCAAAGGTGCCCAGTGCCCATTTATTGAAGATGGCGATGAGGATGGGCCCTTCAGGGTCAGTAGAGGAGTAGAGGACGTTTAGCGTGTGAGTATTCTTCAGCAACGCGGTCACGTGCTATTGTTCTTGCGCTCACAACCATGCCGGGTGTCTCCCCCCTCATATGTATCTCTTATCAAGACCAGTAAAAGGTTTCCAATCCGCGTTTGTCGTTCCTAAAATCCACCATCAACCAATTTTCGCAACACAAGTAGAATGGAAGCAATCCTTCATCTCATCCTTCAATCTATTGACTGGTTCCTGTATATCCTCCAATATCGCTTCTACTCGTTTTATTGTTGCTTCTTTCTGCGTCGCTACCACTTGTCCGCCCGCTGAAGGCATACGAAATTCAAACAACATAGCTAGCGGGCTTTCACTGACCGAGTTCCGCAGACTGTACATGCTCTGCGAAAGGCAGTTGAAGAGTGAGATCATCGATTTTGGAGAGTCGCGCGATGACGATGGCGCAATAGCCTCCGTTCTGCTGATACTCTAAGTCTTGCACTCCTTTAATGTTTTTCCGATCAAACTTACAAGCCTGCCTACTCTTATCGTGCGTGACTTTGCTGCTGGTCAAAAGTTCGCTGTGACAGGACGGGGCGCCACACAAACGCTCTTCAATAGCTTTCTACGACACATGAAGCGTATGCAATTTGTCGAAGGCTTTGTCGGGTCTTGTAGGAGTGACGTGTACGACGCCATCTTTGACGTTGATCTTACCAGCGAGATGGACCCCTTTGAAGATTCGGATGACGACATTCGATCTTGCGGTCGTTCAATTCCCGTAAAAATGTGAGGGTAGCAAATCAAGGCCCACCGGAAACCTCCATGTCTCGTCGTAGGAAACGTCGGGTGCCGAGTGTTGGTAGAGAGGGAGCATCTGACTTGGTCGAGATTGAAACAAGTATTATATGAATAATAATTATAAATGTTCTCAACAAACGCAAAACAGTTTAGATCACTCCTATGTGGCATAGTGGGGACCTGAAGCTTGATGAAAGCATTCACGTGATCGTAGGACAAGGTGGGGTTGGTGAAGGACTTGCTATTGACCATCATCGTAACACTCGGCTCTTAGGCCAACTTTGTATACCAGCAACTCGTTATTCGGAAAAAATAATCTTTTATACCAATGCCACCTAAAAAGCCACCTCAAGCGTCATCTTCAAAAGTCAAAGACGATAAGGTATATCTCTGGCTTTCGAGGGGACATGAGCAGGATATCTTTTGACTTCCAGCTTTCAGACATTCGGACTGAAAAACGTTAGTCTACGCCTCCGCTCATTTCTCGATTTTCATCGATGATCGCGTTGCCTAGAAAAATAAATCCGCCAAAGTCAAGCAACAGGTCGCTCAGCTGCAAGCACAGGCTGCCGTCAAAGGCAAATCACGAGAGGTATTGGAGAAGGAGAAGGAAAAGGCACTACGAGAAAAAGCCAAGGCAGATGAGGAGAAACGAAAGAAAGAAGAGGCCGCCTTGTTCAAGCCTGTGGTGACACAAAAAGTACCCTTCGGTGTCGATCCGAAAACGGTGCTATGCGTGTATTACAAGGCTGGGCACTGTGAAAAGGGGACCAAGTGCAAATTTAGTCATGATCTTAATGTAGGAAGGAAAGTGGAGAAAAAGAATCTCTATGAGGACAGTCGGGAGGAGAAGCTTGCAGGTAAGTCAGGAGGTTCACTCTCTTAGTTCTATCTGACTGAAGAAATTGGTTTCCAGATACCATGGATACATGGGACGATGAGAAGCTTCAAAAAGTTGTCTTGTCAAAAGCTGGTAATCCGAAAACCACCACAGACGTCTGTCAACCTCTTGCTGGTATTTTCCATGACTCACATCAACTTATGCAGATCGTCTGCAAGTACTTCATTCAGGCGATCGAGACAATGAAGTAAGCCGTCAAGCCGAGCTTTTCAATAATTTTTTACCTGTCCTCCAGATTTGGATGGTTCTGGGAATGCCCCAACGGTGACCAGTGTCAATATCGCCATGCTCTACCCCCAGGATTTATGCTCAAATCTCAGAAAAAGGCCGCAGACGATGCGGCGAAAGCAAGCGAGATTAGTTTGGAAGAGTTCTTGGAGGTCGAGGTTTGTTATATGTCCCATTTATGGAAACGCATATCTTTACATATTTGGGTTGCCGTAGCGACATAAACTTGGGGCGAACTTGACCCCTGTCACCCCAGAAACCTTCGCCAAATGGAAAAAGACACGAATGGACAAGAAAGAAGCTGAAAAAGAGGCGCTGCGAAAAGCAAAAGACGCCCAAAGCGCAGCTGGCAAGAGCGTGGGCATGAGTGGGAGAGATCTGGTATGTGTCCCGTTGTTTCGAAGTATCGTGTCTGCACTGATGCGTGTTCCTCGCTACTAGTTCCAATACAATCCCGAATGGTTCCAAGACGAGGATGAGGAAGACGAAGATGATTGGGACCTAGATAAATATAGGCGGCAGAAAGAACAAGAGGATCTGGAGGCCGAGGAACTCAGGATCGCAACACTTTCCCTAGATCAACCAGTCAATGGTGATGGTGGTGGATCATCATAAATATAGCCAATGAATCGGACGTTCTGATGTTAACGTGGCATAAGATAATTAAATTTACAAGAAACGACATGCTAATCAATCTTCCTCGTCACTTCCGTAGTCGGCGAGGTTAAGACCTGTGGGAGTGGGTGAATGGCGTGTTTGGATCTTCGCCGGAACAACCCCATTTCTTTTCCTGATTTCAGCAAAGTATTTTAGGCCCTCCAGGGTGTCTGAACTTAATAGTCCAGAAGGCTGCGGTGGTTCCTGAGAGTTCCTTTCCTGGTCGATTTTTCTCCGCTTCGTGTCTGGTAGACCTCTCCCATCGTGCTCCTCATCGACTTCCTGGACAGGTGCATCATAATCATCCTCACCCAACACATCACCATCTTCAAGTGCCCTCACTGCCCTCATAGCATCCACAATGCGTGGGTCCATCCTTGCCTTAATAGCCTCCTGACCCATCGTCTCAAGCCTCCTCTTTTCCGCCACTTTTTGAACAGGATTTGGATCTTCTGTGGCCCAACGTACGTTAAGAATTTCGTCGTTATCGAGAGATTGGCATGCCATGGCTTCCTTGGCAAATTGAGCGTGAAACTCAGATTTATAGGTTACGAAAGCTACACTGCGATACTGAAGAACCTTGACAGCATAAGTCGACGGAGAGTCGTCTATAAAAAAAAGGTGGGATTTGAGCTATGCCCACTTGAGTGATTCTAGATACAACGCACCTCGCTCGATTTCACCCCATTCTTTGAAATGGCGCATTACAACTTCTTCAGTCTCCAGTCCGGTACCAGTTTCCTTTATACGTCCTACGTATAAAGTTCTATTCTGCCTGTTGAAACTTCCCACACCTCCCATGTCATCGCGGTAGTCTGCAAATTTATCACGGGCGAAACAATCTTTTGAGCTATCGGGAAGAGCGTTTGTTGGGTCCGGTAAGGTGTGTAAGTATTCGCATTCCCAGCCATAGGGACAACATCCACGAGCAAAGAAGAGGCAGCAGTATCTCATTCCGGTAGTGTTCGCCCTCGTAAGCCCTGAGTCGCGCTTGATGTTACATCTAGTTTGAGACTTGACTTTGCTGCGCTAGCATAAGAATGAGATAGCCAAAGGATATGACTCAGAGCCTACTTGGAATAATTATCCTCGCGGTCACCTCCAGCCCACTTGTTGTACCAGATATCTTGAGTGCAAGGGTGAGTTGTATGTACGAAAATTGAACTTCACAAAGATACACACTATATTCCTTGCCAGTTTGTGGAGTTTCTGTCTTTACTACATCTCCAGCTTTTACTTGCTTTCTAGCCGGCTTAAGCTTTTTGGCTTTGGGCTTTGTCGTCGCGACTTGTTCTGTCCCATTTGAGTCCATGGATGGTGGTGCTCGTTAGAGATTCGGGATATGTCACCTGCGTCACACAGTGTCACAGTCAATACTTTGACACAATCCTTCGCGAAAACCTCATGCAAGACGTGTGGTTATACATTAAAGAGGATCTGAGCATAGACTCATGGCTCAGATGTAAGTTAAACGCTAAAGTACCCATAGATAATGGCATTGAATGCTTTACCCAAGAATGAACATTGTATGTCCTTGTTTGTCACTCCCAAGTTGTAGGCTCACTTTCAGTTTCAAGTTTTGTCTTTATGGCAGAAACCCTGTTGGCTATATTACTTGTCACGACCTCTGCAAGCGGTTCGAATTTTGTTTATCGTTGGCCGCCTTTGCCTACTGCTTCACCAAGGCTAAGCAGAGCTCGGCCGCCAGGAAATGAGTTCTCCGCCTCACAACTAGATAATCCATGGAGGGCATCACACCTGCCTGACACACCTCCTTCGCAGTGTGCGAAGCCGTCTCCGTCTGAATCGGAGACTGAAGATACTTGGGATAGGCCCAACACCTTGCGAGATAGGACCCTATCATTCTCTCCTTCAATGTCAGAACCAGTCCTGGGACGGAAGACCTCATCGAAAGAAGGCAGAGCTTACGCCGATAAATTCCAATCACCTCATGATTATGACCACCTCTTTGATTATTCATCTGAATTTCTCTCCGCATTACTATGTCCCCAGTCCTCTATGTGCCATCAGAAATTTGAACTGCTGGTTGATAATCTCGCTTTCATAGGCCACCCCGTTTGCGCCGAAGAAAATGGTGATTGGAAGTTCAAACCAGAGAAAGTAAAGTTAGGCCCCCGAGGTAGAGAAGGCAGGATGGGTCATTCTACGTCCACCAGGCGAGGGTCGGATAGCCCAGACACCAGGCCCTCTTCGTCGGAAAAACTGGCTTCTGGGAGCTCTTGGCTCAATAAGTTCCATCTAGTCATGGTGCTCGATATACCCGATCCGTCCTCTTCAGCATCAGGCAATGTTTCAAGATATTTTGATATTGTCTATGAGCAGATTGCATTCACTGTTACTGCCGTCCTGTTCCAAGAACAAGTGTTGTCAAACTTCGTCGAAAAGGAATGTGAAATCTTAGGATCGTTGAAAGATGACTGTATCTCGAGAGGTATACCTCTACCCCCACCATCTCCTTCACCATTTGTTTAACGGATGCCAACAGGCGACTCGTTTGAGAGTTATGCTTTGCAAGCCCTTGAAAGTTCGTCTATCGCCTCAGCAATGAAATCCTTATATGATGCTATCAAATCGTCTAACATGGCGCATATCACGATACATAATCTACCTTTAGAGATTCAATTACCACCCCATCTTGACCTCCTATTGCATAGCGAGTTTGAGAACGAAGTGGACACGGTACACCACTTCGAAAATGAGGACACTCATACTTGGGCTCAAGACATGGGCTTTGGCTGGAAATTACCCCCACTGCTTCCCTGGAAAAGTCTGTTACTTTTGGATGGCGACAGTGGACTTGACCCGAGCATGAATCTCAAAGGCTCACAAGTCAATCCAGAGGATAGAACACTCGTTGAGGGTTTAATTCGTTTCCTGAAAACGGCATCTGTCACGACGTCGTGAGTATGTCCTAGAGTGTATCTCATTAATTGCCTCAAGTCAAATGTCAGTCTGGCGGACATGGCGAGCTTGTTGGACTGGGACCTAGAGTCCCAGGTGCTACCCACCGTTCGTTGGCTCGTTCAACACCGTCGGGCCAAAATTGTCGATACAGTTCACGTTGGGCTAAAAACAATATTCACCCTTCCTGCAAAATTTGACCGCCCGTACGCCATATTCACCCTTTAAGCTTACAGAACCTGACTCTCCATATAGTCTTATTGATCTAACTATTGAATTTGACCAGCAGTTCGATCACCCATCAGTACCATCGCTTCCCGTTGTACTTACCAAAATCTCGTCCTCAGTTTCAAAACAAACGGACAATCACTTCTTTGCATCCGTGGTACAGAACAAAGATCTTATACCTATGTATCATGATGTTGTTTTGTGGCTGCTCAAACGCGACATGCTCATCACACTTCACCTCCGTATACGTATAGTGGCTACCCGCAAACTGAAACTCCACGTGAGGATTGCCAGAGAGAAGGCTCTGGCCAAGAAAACAGGAACACGAGAAAACTTTCGTAGGGGCCTTCTATTGGAACTACAAGGCAGTTTTAACGATGATGATGATGAGCTGATGTTGTCCCCGCCGTCGAGCACCCCTTGGCTATCGCTCTCACCAAAGAGTGCGCACAGACATTCGAGGCGCCAGTCAAACGAGTCTAGCCGACAGGAAAAACTGAACTATCTCGCCTCAAAAGGTGATCTAGCTGGTGAATCTGAGAAACGAGCCACGGACGAAGAAGGGTCAGATGAACTTGATGACCCCGATTCGGGTTGGGACACAGCTGAGGATCACCTAAGGCCCTCAATGATCAGTGATCCTGGGAGAGCCACTCCGCTGCAACGGCGATGGCTGGCAGCAATGTCGGAAGGTAAAGAGCTTCATATCGTCAAGAGATTTCAGCTGTAAGAACGATTTCCAAACACCTTCGGTATAACACTCACAGTTGTCAGGATTAATCAATACTTTGATGGAAAGAAATCAGATGACGAGATTCTATACCGTGCGGAGATTACGAGAAAACAGTTACGAGAAGTGCTACATCATTACGAAGAATATGTAAGTTGCCCCTGTTTACGGATGAGCCTATAACGAGCTTACAATGTCAGTTACAAACATTTTTACATCCATAACGTGCTTTAGATTATTCTGATCAATCTGTCCTTGGCTACCAATCTCACTGAGCGAAGAGTCTAACCCGACGATATATCCTTGTGTACCCATCCCAACAGCCTCTCTGCTTTGGCGCAATCAAAAAAACCGGCGCTCCCGCTCACATCCTTGCCATCTCTGATAGGAACCTTTGGCCAAAACTTGTGCCTCAAGTCCTTGCTGTTATCATCTGACGCTATCGTTGGCGAAACAACGAAAAAGGTCTCATGACCCGACCACTGGACAGCACCATCGATGATTGCTAGAAGAAATGCATCTGCCGCAGAATCCTCCTGCACATATCCCCACAAGTCCTTGCTTCTTCGGGAAGGATCATCATGGCTTGCTATAGAGCGACGGGGAACAGACCAATGGAGCCTCAGGCTCGCCACCCTCATGAACGGATAACGGCGAACAATCGTATCAGCCTGAAGCTCGCATATCCTGTAACTTCATGATTAAGTCTCATGTATACTGGGACAGATCCAATCGTAACTGAGTGCCTTACACTTTTGAAAGGCCATAAGGTTCGTCGGGTAAGCAGGGATGCAACTCGTCTATTGGGAAATATTCAAATTTGCATGTCTTGCTGAAAACCATCGTGACAACGTTTACACTTGACGCTTGAGCGATATGACCGATCTTCAACTGTTCGACACTTTTATCTCTCTGATGTCCATTCCTTACAGCCGACTAGCCAACTGCTCTTACCTCGGCACATGCTCGAAGAACATTCCAGGAGATAACAACGTTGCTGATTGGGCGCAAAATGTAGAACGCACAGATCAAAAGACAACACGTCCCCTCACCTGTTATGCGTCAATACCTCATAATCGGCCGGATCTGGTACCGCCGCTAACTGTACAACACCCTCAGAGCCTCCCAAAGCCCTCATAGTCTCCCCATACTCCGTCAGATCTGCTTGAATATAAGTGAACTGAGAATGATGGACCAGCTCTCCTTCAATCAACGAGACACGATCAATTCCAACCACACTATGTCCGCGCAACAGAGCAAGCGCCACCACTCGTTTTCCTATGCGTCCATTGCACCCAGTCACGGCGATTTTCATAATCCACAAGCCTGCCCAGAAAGCGATCGTGCAGTGAAGTAACAGTGAAATGCGTGATAAGATGACTTCATACGCATGGTAAGGGGTCACTTGTCAAACCTTTTTGCGGTATGGATCTTGCCGAAAATCCAACAAGAGACTTCGGCCAAATACTCGGCGACCCACATCGATGCCTGCACACTATCTTCTTCGAGGCATCTTTCCAATGACACAACTAACGTGAGCGTGACTTAAGCACATCAACAAACTTTGATGTGCAATGAACCCAGCAGCCTCGGATAAATTTCAAACACAGCATCGTATACGATTTGATGAGATACCTAATGTTAGGCTGTATAAGCGAAACCCAAATCGGCGACCAAGAGTAATTGGACCACCGAGTAGCCAATGTGACGAGGGGCTAGGCAGGCTCGAAGCTTGATTTCGACTATTCAATTATGCCATAAACCGCTGGAGCACTGGTAAAGTGTGACGAAAAAATGCTACCGGAGGTGGGTTCTCGTCAGGGTGGGTTTACCTGTCTACCTACGCATGACTTTCTATAGTGTCGTTGTACAAGAAACCACAAGAAGTCGTCACCAATTTGAAGACTTGCTAAACTGACCATTCGGACTTCTCAGCCGGACAAGCAGCGTTAAGTATCAGCGTCCCACAACCTTGCGCTGTGGATACCTCATCACCTCGATGCCTCCCGTCACCACCCAAGACATCGAGGACAGCTTAACGGACACCGTCAGGCGTTGGGAGCACGAGTCAGTTGTGATTCCTTTTGGTACTCCTAGTACAAAGTGTTCTGGTCCTGATCAGACCTGTTGCATAGGATGACTGACGCTGCAAAACGGTGGAGAGCATGGGGGAACGATACCATCCTTAAGGACTTTGTCCGAGAGGTTGCCTTTAATCACCTGAAACGCCAACTAGACAACGGAGAACTAGAGCCTGAGTACTTGAGAGTCGATGTTGTGTATGCATTGATGGAGGCAATGGTACGTGGTCTTGTTGTGATCTACAGGCCTACTTGCTCTATATGATTTCCAAAGCTTAACCCCAAAACAATGAAACGCACCGTGCAGAGCCTTCGCTGCAGAGCGTTAATGCGTCGAACGTTAGAAGTATATTCCAAGCTTGGTCAACACTGTTCAAGGTCAACTTTATTTGTGACTTTTTATAACGATCTCCTGATATTATTGAGTCATTTAGCAATGTTCTTAGCCTCTCTGGACATGAGGCTAAACCCACCTATATAGATGTTTAGTTTGTTCCTAATAGATGATTCTAATGAGAAGGAGAGGTGCTACTTACGTTGTCAAGCAGGATCTAGCATAGACAGTACCAGTAACAAGATACAAATGGTATCAGGAAAGAACTTGAAAACATATGCGTGCTGAGCGCAGAGAACAATGTTCAAGAGATCTCCAAGTGAGTTAGATGAGTAAGCTGTCATAGACAGATATATCGCAACGGGCCTGTCCAGCTTGAATAGTAGATAATCATGAGTGCTAGTCAATCCTACCTCCTTGATGAAACGTAGAGCCAGGGAGAAAGTGACAGCATTGATAACTTGATAGACCGGGAGCGAGGAGACCATATGTAAATCAAGATAGTAAGCACTTCTTTCGTCAAAATCTGAAACAAAGGCTACTGAAGATGTTACAACATCAGACAGCTATAGCTGTAACTTGATGGTTGAACGTTGAATACGCGTCTAGAAGCATTTGGTGATTGGGCGCTTTCTAGGATGCTCGATGGGTACCAAAACGAGCAATAAAAAGTATATTGGTGGGGGCAAAGGTATTGATATATATATTGATATACATAATACATTCCAGACTCGGAACTGGTACTGTTGAGTCGGCTGTTGAACTAAAAAGTCCGACTGAGGATGACGCACGTGGGGTTCTGAGCGGAAAACGAGAAGATATGATATATGATATATTCTAGGTAGTTACTCATGTCACGTCCAATATACAAGTTGCTTGCATTATTGCGAGGGGCGCAGTATAAATCAACAAAGATGGAAGGGATACATCCACAGCGAGAGTTAAAGACACAGGTGGGACGGATGGGACATGGTAATATCGTAAATGCATCTGCAGATATGTTTCATATAGAAGGGGCGTACGCAAGGCGTAGTCTCATATGTCGTCGATGTCCACCTCACCATCCTCACCGAATTCGAACGTACACTCTCCATCTTCCTCGCCAAAAGCGTCCGTCTCGTTGATTTTGGCATTCTCGGGCAGCTCCCCGTATGCTTTCACTTACGAAAAAATGGGTCACTGATCATCAAATGAAGATCAGGCAACAGACTTACGATTGCGTGCCTCGTCTGAGGTGTATTTAACAATGACATCTGCTTTATCATCCTGGAAATCACGCAGAGAGAGTAGGATGATATCGCCTTGGTTGATCCAAACCTATGATGCGCTTATGTATATCAGATAGATTGTAAAAGTAGCTTTATCTACCTTTTTACGCATCTTTCCTCTGATATGCGCTAGCCGCTTTTCTCCGTCAAAGCATAGAGCTTCAAGACGCCCGTTTCCGAGCATTTTTGTGACTTGTGCGTATTCCTGCCCATCTTCTTTGAATACCAGCTCACGCTTATCGTCGTCGTTTTCGTTCTTGCCACGTCTCCTGTTTTTACCACCCTGTTTGGTGTAGTGGATCAGTAGCTAATGCAGGCGTAATGATAGAGAGGATTGCGGACTTTTCCTTTATTCTGATAATTTACCAGACATGATCAATGCTGACTCGGAAATTTATCAGTTTCATACCTTCGGCATGCTAGATGGGTTATCTGTTTGTCTCTGCTACAGACGCTGCTTGTATCCTTGAGTAAGATTACAGACGCTGTGTTTAAAGGCCGGCGATATATGTACCAAGCTTGTGCTGGGTATGGGGTTTGGTACAGATTCATCATGATCAATGCCGGTGCCGCTAGCAAAGGTATTTGTTGTTGTTAGGCAGTCGCCTCCATATTAACCTCCTCTCTGACATGGGTAGATCAATGGGTATAGTAGGCATAGACTAGCACATAACGCTTTTTGAGTGCAGGTAAGTGACTAATACATCTCGGGGTTTTATTCATGGAACTTTACCGTAAAATTTCAATTAAAGAGGTGATTCGGTGGCCCTGGTTTAATAGTACATATACAGCATCCTCTCCGATGCCTCCCATTCACCCCATTCACCCCCAAATTCCCATCAGCCTGTCATGCCCACACATTGCAGTGCTTCTGTGCACTCTACTTGCTAGTCACACTGCCTGACAGTTCAATCACATACATCTACCCAGGTTCGGGGCCCTTCGTATTCTTTTTTCAGGTGTGACTGGCCTTCCATACCACAACTCCGCGAGTGACAATGCGCGGTCATCGTCCTTTCTCTTCGGAACTGTTCAAATATTTCCCCGGCCTGACAGGAGTAGGAAGCAACTGCTAAAAATAAACACCCCTCCCTGAAAGCCACAGGCTCTATGGACTATCTTTGAGCAACCTACACGACCAATTATCTACCGCAGTGATGGCGATCATCATCATGGTCGAGATTTTACCAAACCCACCATCGTTCCTTCATAGACTCCTGGTTCCTTTACTGGAGAAACAACGGGATGTGAAAAGAATAGTCGATCTGCCAGGCTTTGCTCGCTCCATCGGCAGGTTAACGTACCCGCATCGATGGCTTGTGATCAGGGCGCATAGCGTATCTAGACAGCCTGTAGGACCTTGTGCCTCTACTGTAAACCGCGATGTCAGGTCACTAGACCCAACTAAGCTTCGTCAATGGCTCGTACGACTCGAGTTCAATAGTCCACCACTGTTCTTCGCTGTCAGTCCCGCACGTAATGGCGACAACCGTGTCATGTATACACTTCACCAAAATCAATTGAACCTACTATATCCTGGGAAAGGACATAAACCTAGCTCAAACTGTCGTAAACTTCTCATGGCTGACAGACTAAGCTGTCACGAGATTAGGACTTGACAACGAGCTGTTGGGCGGCGGAGGCGGTGGCCTCATATTATGGTGTATCGCCGTCGCAAACTAATATGGAACAATGGCATGGCACTGAGATCAGTGACTGGTCACACAAGGTGGGTGGAACATGCAGAAGGGGTGATTGATGTTCGAGAAACCAAATTTACAAAAATAAACTACATACACGGCAGAAGAAATCTATGTCTAACACATCTTTGGACATCACGATGAGTGTGGTTGGTCGTCCAGCTAAGTTCTGTAGACCCTGAAAAGTAAAAATAAAGGCCTGTGATCGGGCGCATCGAAACTCACATCATGGAAGATGAGAGTGGCCATGGTAGGACAGGATCAACCTGATGTGGAACTCGAGGTGACCTTCGTTGTCTCCATGACACGCGATACAACATCAACGGGGACCTCAGAGACCTGGGGTACTGGCAATTCTGGATACATTCTTTTTAAATGACGATATTTGCGTAAGGAATACAGTGCAAGAGTCTCTGTTTCGGAAGAGAATAGGCTACAGCTTGATACTGATATGGATAGTTTGTCTACACACCTTTCTTGATGTAGTCACCTAACCTTAGAGCCTTTTCGATCTCCTCCTGGTCTGTCAAGTGCCTGTTTTCTATCTCAGTTGTCATGAATCATACCGCTCACAACAACAAAAAAATTGTTCAGATCAACTCACTTTCATACATTCTCCTGATTCTACCATGAAAATCGTACCTGGTTGGAACGGATGAGCCACGAGGCTACAAACGTGTGACTGAAACCTGGTGGAACAACGCACGAGGGGTCTGGATAGTCTCTACCTAACCTGTGAAGTTCTTTGTATAGTGCTAGAGCGCGTAGACGTGTTGAACTACATGTGTATGCCATTCCCTCAAGGTGCTGAGTAGCTATAGAAAGGAATACTGTCACGTTGTCACATAGTTTAGATTTGGCAAGGCATTCCTTATCTCCTTTTGTCCAGTATAGATTGGGAGATTCGGCGCCCTCGTCTTTTTTTTCTTTTTTTTTTTTTTGTCCTATTGCCAACTCCATTTTATGCAGATCAAAATTATAACCAACGTTTGTTGAACACTATCGTGCAACACACTGCCATCTTTCGCTTGACACAGCATTGTATCCACGTTCTATGGTGGCTAACAACTACTGCCTTTCCTAGCCGATCTTTCTTGGGAAGTAGGTTTGCCCTTTCCACGAAGCAGGAAGAGTCATCGAGAGTGAGAGCTGAACATCACTAAATGACTGGATGCGTTTTCTCTCACACTTTGACTTTCGGGCTGTGCAAATGATACCTTCCGCGACCATTATACAGCGGGACAGCACCCCATCAATATTTCCAAATTAGGACGAACGTGCGAGGAACCCACACATGGGAGATTTCGGTTGTATCCATATCCATGGAAAATTCGGTCCTACCCATATCTGTGGCACTATTAAAACTAGAACGGCCTTGCAAACCTTAACTGCGTTTCTTGCCCTCCCACCTCAAGGTTCCCCTCGTTCTGACCTTCGTCCTACACAATGTCAGATATTGAAAAAGAGTCGAGGGATGGCTCCGTCGGTGACAAGAACGACATCGGCTTCAAGATCGACAAGAACCGCAGGGCAGCCTTGGCAGAAATTGACGATGCCAAGTTCTCGTAAGTTTTCTTGGTTTTCTCATTCTCAACACAAGGCCTCCCCTGACATGAGCGCCACAGGCGGTTCCACGCTAAGGTCGTCATGGTCGCCGGTGTGGGTTTCTTCACGGATGCGTAAATTACTGTTCTTTCTTCTTCCATCGTTCTTTCTTAATGAATACAATAGCTATGACATTTTCGCAATCAACATTGCGAGCGTCATGTTAGGCTATGTTTACGGCGCGGGTATGTTAACTCTGGGTGTTTTCAGCCTATCCTAGCCACTCATCATTGTGTTCCCTAGGCTCACCACTCGGAAAATCTGGTCAGAAACTAAACAAGGCCCAAGATCTTGGTATCAAGGTTGCAACTCCTGTCGGAACCCTCGTTGGTCAGCTTCTTTTCGGTTGGCTGGCGGATATCGTTGGACGTAAGCGCATGTGTAAGTAGTTATTTTATTTGCATCTTTCCTCAGCCAACTAATGGCCTTCCAGATGGTGTCGAGTTGATGATCATCATTGTTGCTACCTTTGCGCAGGCTTTGTCTGGAGGCGGGCACGCTGTCAGCATTATCGGTGTTCTCGTTGTTTGGCGTTTCATAGTATGTCCATTTCACGCCGATACTTGGGGTCAATATTCATACTACGGCTAGATGGGGGTCGGCATTGGTGGCGACTATCCTTTGAGCGCCGTCATCTCCTCTGAATTCGCTTCAACGCGCATAAGGGGACGTATGATGACTGCAGTTTTTGCATCGCAAGGCTGGGGTAACTTCAGTATGTATTTTTTACCTGAGAAACCTTTGTTCTAAGCTCAATTCCTGCTATTTATTAAGCCGCCGCTTTGATTGCATTTATCATCACCGCTGCCTACAAAAATTCCATACTACACGACCCGAGCGTGGACGATCCCAGGCACGTGGACTTCATGTGGCGTATTCTGATCGGCCTTGGCTGTATCCCTGGTACCATTGCTCTATACTTCCGTCTCACTATTCCTGAGACGCCTCGGTTCACCATGGATATCGAGCGGAATGTCATCCAAGCCACGACGGATATCCAAAATGTCATTCGCACCGGAAATTCCTATGTGGATCCAGATGCACCTGTTCAGCGTGCTAATGCGCCCAAAGCATCGTTCCGCGACTTCTGTCACTACTTCAGCCACTGGCAAAACCTGAAGATTATCATCGGTACATCCTGGTCCTGGTTTGCTCTCGATGCAAGTAGTAGTCTCCTGATAATCAACACTTGATCCTGACCCTTCTGTAGATCGCATTCTACGGTTTAGGGTTGAATTCTTCTATTGTCCTTCAAGCGATTGGTTTCGGCACACCACTTACTTCAGGAACTCAACAAGTATATGACAACTTGAAGAATGTTTGCGTTGGAAACCTGATTCTTTCTGCGGGTGGATTAATTCCGGGATACTACTTCTCCTTCATGCTCATCGACAGTTGGGGAAGGAGGCCAATTCAGCTCATGGGCTTCATCATGCTCACCATGATCTTCATCGTTATGGGTACGCGATGACAATGTCTTCATTTATTTTGGCAACATGCTTACACGAATGTAAGGCTTCGGATATGACAAGCTCGGCGGGCCTCATGCGACTGCTGCGGCCAAAAAAGGATTCGTGGTGTTGTATTGCTTTGCCAATTTCTTCCAGAATTTTGGGCCCAATACGACAACTTTTGTCATTCCGGGAGAAGTATTCCCTACTCGTTACCGTTCCACTGGCCATGGTATTTCTGCGGCCAGTGGCAAGCTGGGAGCCATTGTTGCCCAAGTTGGTTTCGCACAACTCAAGGATATTGGAGGAACCAATGCCTTTGTTAAGCATATGTATGTACTCCTTTAACGCTCTGTTTCTCGTATGGGGTAATACTCAGACGTTTATGATCAGTCTGGAAATTTTTGCCCTATTCATGTTGACCGGCATATTCTCGACACTTTTGCTACCTGAGACAAAGAACAGGTCCCTCGAAGAGTTGTCCAATGAAAACCAGGAAGGTTTCATCAGAGGTAAATAAAAACTTTTCTTCCGCCGATTTCATCCATATTAAAACAGTTAATTCAGGCGTTGTCGGCTCTGTCGAAGTAAAAGACGGTCTCATCGTACAGAAGCATGCCTGAGGTCACGATTACTGGCTACCCTCTATTTTCTAATTTCTGGAATTTTTTTTTGTAATACCTGATCTACCAATATCATCACGCTTTAGTTCATTGCAATAATGTGGTTTATTTATCATCAGTATGAGGATCTGCGTATAAGCGACATACGCCTATCTCGGCTGATAAAAGGGAGCACATGCACCGGATGACTGATATGATATATTGCACTCCGGGCTGGTCAGCTTTATGCGTATGCGTATATGTCCTGTTCCTGTACCTCAACGAGTAACGATGGGCTTTGACAGCCATCCATTTGATGCAGTATGTAAGTAGTGACATTCCAGACGACAGCCAGATTCATTACAGTAATCACACCTCAGCTTCCTTCGTCCTTTTCTGGGTTCGGCCGCATTGGTGACTTATTAATTAGATTATGAAACAACAAGGGTGGTAAGCTTACATAGCCCACCGCGTCGAAATCGTACTTGATGCCTGCTTCAGCCAGCTTACGCTTTCGTTCGTTTTGTCGTTTGAGGAGTCTTTTGGTAGCTCGTGCTTGTTCCTGTTCTGTGCGTAGCTGGATGCCATGTGAATGGGTCATCATCTACGCAAATAGAGGGTGCTAACCTTGTTGTGCTTGACGCGTGTGAGACGATCGCGTGGTACAACCCTCCATTTTCGATTGGCACCTACCCACAACTCGGGGTGCACCTGATCCTTAGGGATAACTTTGCACCGTAGTATATGTCCCATAAGAAGGTAGTTGTCCATTGTATCTGCGACAATTTGAGCGACAGATGATGAATCGAATTCTACGAAGCCATAGTGTTTCGACCGCCCAGTCTGCGCAAACGATCATCAAAGTTCTTGTATTGACTTGCAATCAATAAAACCAAACCTTTTTATTTCGGGAGAGACGAGTGCGCGTGACATTTCCGAATTGTGAAAAATAGCTACGCATCTGGTCCTCGAAAAACCCGTGAGGAATCCGGCTGATGGATAAAACTCCCCGGTCTTCAGTCTTACAAGTCCACATCAGCCAAGCACGTTCGTTTTCTTTATACAGTAGAGAAAACGTACGGGCCGACGTTTTGCCTCGTCCAACTTTCGTTTGACGGTCGCATCATCTTTTGCTATGGTTGGCAATTGAGCAACGTCGAAAGCGGAAGGCTCGTCCTGAATAGCGTTTTCTTCATCCGAGGAATCCTCGTCGGTCGAGAACCCGTGTAGGTGTATATCTTGATCTGAGTCCTCTTCCTCATCTACTCCCTCATCTGCCTCTGGATCAGGAATCGAGTCGGGAACTGACTTTGTAGGCGAGCGGGGTGGCCGGACCTTTTCTGTGGTTGCGACGATGGTATTCTGTTGCTCAGAAATTGGGGCCTTTTTCAACTTCTTTGATACTCTTCCAACGTCTCCAACAGTCTCCTCCTTCCTTGATTTCTTCCCTTTCGTGGACTTCAGCGTATGTTTTGTGGACATAGCTGTTAAGAATTAAAAGGCGATAAGCCTTTGCATACGGTTCAATTGGAAAAAATCTCGTGCACGTGAGATAGTGAGTAAAAAAGGAAATCGTGTAAATAAGTACAAATCACTTCCTATGCCGCCACGCTTCACCAATCCGCATCTCTTGCCTACATCGTTGGTATCCGTCTCCAGGAAGGACATACGCGTTGAGGAGAATGAACTTCCAGGCCATAAAGCAGACCCTCTTATAGTTAATCAATTACACGAACTGTTACTCTCACAATGGGAGCCTATCACTACCAGCGAGCCAAAAAGTAGGAAACGCCGAAGGGTTCAAAATGAACACCCAGAGGAACCCGAAAGAGAAGATTCGTCTATATGTATGCAACTCTGACGTCCTGCTTTTTTTATGGTCTGACATCGACATTCCAAGCATTTCGACTCCTTTCTAGTTCTCGGGTACCACGTCCAATCATTTTGCAGTATAAACCACCACCACCACAGATGTTAGCACACGTTCACGGGTTATTTTAAACTTTTTCTCAGTTATAGCTACGTTCTTGTAGAACACGAGAGCCAGATGCAGAAGATAACGACCATCAGGCAGCTCTGCGAGAAGAACGGGCGAGAAGAACTGCCGTGGATGCGTCTTTAGTACTAAAGGAGTCGTGTTTAAAGGGACCTGTGAGTTATTTTGTCCCTCATTGAAGCTAACTCAGTGTCTTTCCAGCCATATTCAGGCGATGCTAGGAAACTGAAACAATTGACAGCTGTTTTACCGTCTGTACCGCCGACTCTCATGATTATCGAGCACGACAAACCCTCACGATCTACGCGTCCACCCGTGCCTCCATCATACCTTCTTCAACACCCATACAAACAAGGCCCTGTCTCACCATCTATTCCGAGACCAAAATACCCACTAATCCAACTGAGTCTATCCACTATGTTTAAAGCTGGTACTCTCCCCAAACGAAGAAGAAGAAGAAAGAAAGTGTCGCAGGAAAAAGAGAGACCCCCGCCTGTATATTGGAGGCCTGATCCTGCAGTTGGTGGCAAAAGTCTTGGGTACGCCATGGGCTTCCCGTGTAGTTTGCAGGCGTTACAAAGTGGGATTAATCAAGCAACAAGGTACTGTAGAGATACGATGAGGGAAGCTGCGACGCCGTAGCCATTACTGTGGCCCGTGAGATTGTGAGGGGTGTCAAGTATGTTTAGCCATGAAACGTAGAGTGTGTATGTCAGGGACACAGCCCTTCTCTGACATGAAATATTCAGCGATATCCCTCGCATCGCGTTTTACTGCCCATCTCAGCATGGGCTGTTTGACCTCGACTCTGTCTTCGAGCCTCCGTCTCTTCCTCCTTCCCACTATGCCTTGTTTGCCATCTTCGTAGGGAGAATCATATCTCTCTATCAACATTTTAACGAGGGTAAGGTCTTTCTGCCGAATAGCGACTATGATAGAAAGGTGATCGTTACATTGCGGATCGGCGCCGTTAGAGAGGAGAAATTGAATGAGGGGGACAAATTTAGCGTGAACGGCTTTTGTTAGAGCATAACCACCGTATGCGTCTACATTAGGACGTGGGATCATGGGTAAATCGAATAAATAACGTAGGAAGGGTAAAGGATAATCTTGTTCCTTCCAGTTTACAGGTCCAGATTTTGGAGCCAAAGACTTAAACAATCGTCTCGGAAGATCAAAGCGTTTGTTACGCGTGCCGTATGTTATGGGAAGTCGTTGGACCAACGATTCTAGAACCTCTTCTGTGCAGAGAGGGTATCGAAGAGCCTTGGTCATGACAAGTGACAGGTTCGGTGGGTTACATAGGTACAACCGGCCGAAGAGATACTCGACTCGAAACGATATAGGCGCTGAACGGAATATTGCATTGATATATCGTGAAGTTATCGGGAGAGAATCTGATAGTGCAAACAGCTGGAGCTCATAGAAAAGCTAGAAGACGGGAAGGTTTAGATTATCTGATAGTCGTAGTATGAAGGACGTTCGATTCACCTCTACTGGTAGGTCCACTAGGCCTATCATTCCAACATTCAGTCTCACTCTACCCAGTGACTCTGAGTAAAAATTTGACGTTCGGGCTTTGCCGACGAGACCGTCTTAATAACTGGTTTGTCTAAATTATTACAGCCACTACTGTAATTCGAGATGGCAAGAATTCCCGCGAATTTATCAAACGACACATAGCTGCCGAAAGCATCGTCGTCAAATGTAGGAGGTTTTGTCCCCACCTCCGGGGCTTGTCACATTGAAATGTAAAATCATACCGAGCAAAGAAACCTTCGAAAATTGTTGGCTTCATTTTGTAAAGAAGACCTCGGTGGCTGAAAATGAGGCGTTAGTTGAGGAGCACCCATCAAGATTAAGGCCTTCTTGGAATGAAGGGCATCCTTATTGGAACCATTCTCCCACTATCTAAATGGCGAATTTTTTACCTCTATTCCTCCGTGGTATCGAGAAAGGAGCCAGACAATAAGAGCAGAATCGAGAGAGGTAGCCAGATCCATATCAATCAGAACCCCGTAGATCTTGCCACCCTCCTCGCGATACATCAACTTGTTCAGGCTAATCATGTCGCGGTGCACGATTTTCGGCACTTCATACGGCCATTGGTAACCTGCAGAAATGAGCAACTTGAAAACATAGCTGTGGAAGATGCCAACATTTGAAAATTCCCTGTAATGCACCAAAGCAACTCATTGTCCGTTGCAAGGCGAGTAATGGGTTTAAGCTCCTTCTGCAGTTATCCACGATATTTTCAGTTTTCATATCCGTCCCGGGGAAATCCTTGAGCCATTTCTGCGCGGTACGTACGTGATATCCTTCGTCGTGGGTTAGTCGTGTATCATAATCGGTAGGTATTTAAGCACTAGTGGCTTTTCGTCTCATTTGTCGATGTCTCCGCTGTCTCCAGGAACTCTTTCTCTGACGTCCTCGTTTTTTTAGGCCAGCTAGCTTTGAGAACATACGCAGCATTTTGACAATTGACCGTCAAATCTGGACCTTTCTTGTTCAGCTTTGCTTGAAGAACGCATATCCCTCGTCCCATGAGACCGTGTTGGCAGTACGCAGTCTTCACTACTCTCATAATATCACGTGGATTCCTGATTGAAAGACGTGCTATAACAAGAGATAAGAGGAGCAGTACTCACAGGAGTCGTAAGACAGCAAGAAGCTTAGAGCTGCTCCTGAGTGGCACGGATAAATAAACCAACGCGATCACGTGCTGCTGACGGAATGAGCCTCGTGCGTTTTCTAGTTTCATAGCCCAAGTTAGTTTCATAGCCCAAGTACTGATATTTACTTCTTCGAAATGCTCAAGTATACGCTCTCATCGACGACATTGATAAAACAAGACACACTTGTTCATTCTTGCATAGAACGGTGACCGCTAAGTATCTCCTCATCTGGTTGTGAAGAGCAGTTGCCGAAACCGCTCATGGGGCGTATACACTGTAATTTATTCGCACCCATACTCGCACCGTCATTCCTCGAGTCCGTCGTGTGCTCCTTTCAAAAACGCTCCATTAAAATCCTGGTGGGCGGTTATGTTGAAGGCTAGAGTCATTGTAATGTTTGGCCCACAATGATAAACAAAAGTGATCTAGCCATTACACCTGAAACAACTTCACCAGTTAAGCCTTCCCTACCCAGACAAACTATGAGGCATTTACTCTACCGTATATGATGTGAGTCTGCTGACTTTGCACCGAAATCGGGCAACCCTGGTGTGAGTACAAAGGGATAAAGTCGACTATTACTACGAACGTTACGGTGAAACCTGGAGCTATCCCAGATTTGACACCTCACTAACGCTCTGCTATACCGACTGGTATATGAGAAATATACTTGTCGATCGGCATGGGAAGGCAGGGCTTATTGACTTTTCCACCTTGATTTGAGTGTGCTCACCTTGTTGATTGGGGACAAGCGGCTCAACCCAAAGCCCAACTTCCGAAATCGTAGCTGTTCTCCTCGCGGGTATTAACAGAAAACTATTAGTGGCAATCGAGAACTGCTTGATTGAACTCGGTCCCTCACCGGACTTCTTTCACCTGCCTGACGACGAGCCTGGATGGCTCTACTGGCAGGGCCTCTAATTGACCTTGACTCGAGTCGCTACAACCTTTCGGAAGTGTGCAATGTTGGTTTAGAGTATCGGTTATTTAATTTACACTGTTCGCTGTATAGTAGAGAATGCATGGTAATTCTCATCACTTTTCCCGGTATAGAACCGTCTAGGGGAGCTGACTCTTGCGCAAACCTCTTCCCTTGTATTGGTGGCCAGTGTGTTAACGTTACTTGTGCTTTCCTTATTCTAAGAAGTCGACCACAACCACAGCCACTCAAAGGATCTAGTTCAGATCAGTCATGTCTCTTTTGAAGATGGCTTAGATGGCCTAGCGAACAACGAAAGCAGACATATCCCGAGCTTTCAATCCGTAGAGAGAGAACCCGATCTAGCCACAAGCCTGGTTAGGAAGACTGTGCAACGATTTGAGTTTCTCTTATGAGGGTTTCAGAGGCATCAACCATGGCTTGCTCCCTTGTCCGTCAAACATGTCGTCAGAGTAAGAGGGCTTGAGTGTCTGTGACCAAATTCTCTTTTAACGTAGGCTATCTGCGCTGAGGAGACTGAACAATTCATGAGCGTGCTTAATCATCCACCATCATGCCATCAACTGATATCTTCGAATTTCGTCAAGTTCTCGCTAAATCTAAAAAAATCATCATTATCAGTGGCGCTGGTCTGTCCGTGGCTTCAGGTAAATTATTCGCTAACGATTTTTCGGGTTCGCGAAACTTATCGTTATCTAGGTATCTCCACCTTCAGAGGTAATGGTGGACGTTATGAGAAGTACAATCCTAGCGAATTAGCCACCCCCACAGCCTTCTCCGAGGACCAGTCTCGTGTGTGGCAATATTATCACCACCGGCGTGAAGAGTAGGTTGAGTCGAATCGGTTGGCAAATTAACCGAGATGATTGACGTGAACAATTTAGCATGCAGGACAAACGTCCAAATATGGCTCACTACACCCTAGCTCGCTTAGCCATCCCAAACATACGCCATACCATAGCACCAGGCTCCATATTGACCCACATCACGCAGAACATTGACACACTCTGTACCAAGGCATTGTCTGAGACTGTGGCCACGCTCAACGAAACAGCTGATTCAGAAATAATTGAAATGCATGGGAGAATATTCGATGTTATATGTACGGCCCACGATTGCAGTTACCAGGCCACGGATCCTACATCACCCATCTGTCCTGCTTTGGCCGGAACAGAAGCCAAAGTAAACCAAGGTGATTTCAGCACGTCCATCAAAAGGAAAGACCTTCCCCGATGTCCCCAGTGCACACAGCTCCTGCGGCCTGACGTGGTTTGGTTTGGCGAGAAGCCGAAAAGGATACACGAGATTCTGGATCTTGCGAAACAAGCAGACCTTTGTCTGGTTGTCGGCACATCGGCAGTCGTGCAGCCTGCCTCAAAGGTTAGCGGGATCGTGAAGGAACATGGAGGGAAGGTGGCTATCTTCAATGTGGAGGAAACTAACCACTCGAATGAGGCAGATTTCATGTTCTTGGGACCATGTGAAACAATGCTAGGAGAGGTGCTTGGAGTTTAGGACCACAGCGAATGATTTATTTCATAGGCGGAGAATCTTGGTAGCAGTAACTAACAGCTTACTATCTGATAGTGCGGTGTGCTCCATCTGGAATCCGCCATCGCCAAGGCTAGCTTACTCAGGGGATTATAGCAAGAAAAACTCCTCAGGTATAGCTTCAGCGAGAACAAGACATCGTGCTGTAAACATCGGGTCATTGGTCATGGCATGGCAGGTACTTCACATTTAGATGACAACAAGTAAGCATGATTCTCGAGTACCAAGGACGAATCAGATAGCGGCTGCTTTCATTGATGGGCCAATCGTCATGGACTGATAGCTTCTTCGCTCTTCTCATCCTCGCTCATCTTCTTCGTGCCTAGTATCTTGCCTGCATCAATTTCGTCACCAAATACAACGTTCATCTCCTCTAACGTTTTCCCTAGGCGACTTTTTAGTATCACGAAGACTAAAAAAATTGCACAGAGCTACCTTTTGTTTCTGGGAAGAATGCCGTGATTATACCAAAGTCTACAAAGTTGAGAGCAACGAAAAGCATATAGAATTTCCATCCGACGTTCGTCATCGCCAAAGGAGAAACTTGTCCGAGCAAAGTGTTGAACGCCTTTGCAGCGCATTAGATAGAATAGAGATAGCAATGGAATGTATAGCTTACCCAGTTAGCGCAAGTAGCAACACTGGTCCCGAGCGCACGTGTACTAGTCGGGAAAACCTACACACAATTCATGGTGTGAGGGTCACTATCTCCCTATGTTGAGACTTACGCACCTCAGAGGCCAATACCCAACTTACGGGCCCGAAACTGACGGAAAAGAAGATGCTCGTCAAGAAGATCATGGCAATCCCAGCCCTGTCGATATTCAGTAACAGGAGGGAAAGCTCAAGAATGATCTCTACCGTTGTGCAGTAATGCTAGAAGTGGGGTCTTCAGGAGGATTGGTGGCTACAATGGCAGCCAAGATAGAAAAAGTCACGACGAAGCTTGCAGCACCAAACATCAGTGGACGCTTCCTTCCAACACGATCGAGTACAAATATTATGAAGCTGTAGAGGTGCGTTACTACTTCTGGGAGATGAACGAGTTCCGTTATACTCACAAGAGGTTGGCGATTGGACCAACAGCACCATAAATTCTGTGGAATGATTGTTAGATGAGTTTGAGTTCATGGGATGCTGTTACGGCAGATGCCCACCCCTGAACCAGAAGTCCTCTACTACCTGTGATACCGAGACTCGCGTATATTTGCGGCCCAAAATAATTTATTACTAAGTTCTAGTCAGCACTTGAGAAGGAATAAGGCTCGGAGTACAAGTACCATTGATCCCAGTGAACTGACAAAACACCTGCACTCCGACAGCGACAAAAGTCCTTTTTGCCATCGCACGGGTCGACCAGAGATCGCTCAGCTTCCGGCTTCTCATCAAGGCCTCAGCTTTGATTGCATCATGCATCTCTCGGTATTCCTTTTCAGCATTCTCCTTGTTTCTTGTTCCATGAAGCTTGTACACAACTTCTCGAGCTTCTGCATCCCTTCCAACCTCTAATAACCACCGCTGGAAAATGGTGAGCGGTAGTCACCTCGGCAGTTAAACTCACACATACAGGGCTGAATGGCAAGAATTGAATGCCAACGAGAAGGAGTCCAGCAGGCAAAAGCTAATTTAGGCTCATTCATAAAGGTAGTGAGTTGAAACTTTGGGGCACCAACTTGTAGACCTAGGGGTAGTCTCCAAGATACATCCGATTTGATGAATTGGCATCCATAGCCCACCTCCAGACAATCGTTAGAAATGGATACGGCCAATTTTGGAAACATTTACCCAGTTAGCGACAATAAACCCAATTCCAATCATTTGTTGCGTCAATCCTACTAGAAACCCCCGAAATTTGGGAGGGGCAATCTCGGTCTGTGATTTGTCGCATAAAGACTCATTAAAAAATAGTACTTTCAGACACTCACATTATATAAGGGAACAGTCATAGAGAGAACTCTTATCCAAAAATGTCACAAGTTAGTAAAGGTGAACAAAGCTAGGCAATAACCTACCCAATGGCAAGGCCGCCAATGATTCTGCCAACTAAAAGAGTGGCGACGTTCCCTGCACCCGCTTGCATTGCGCATCCCCAAAGAGCAGTGATGCATCCAATCTGAGGTTACCAGAGCCTGATGAAATTTGTTCACATTTCGTAAGATGAGTCCCCATACCTGAATTGTTCGCTTGCGTCCAAATCTATCATTTGCCCTGTGTGCGAATCAGATCCTGGGTTCAAGATGACAATACATGTTTTTGCGGCGTACCATCCTGCTGCCATCGCACCGAAAAAACATCCGCCTGTTCTCCATCTAGTCAAGGTACGCCCTCTGAGATGATGTGTTGGTTATATCTACCGTTGAATGTGGACACGACAGCTCCTCTGATACTTGGATCATTGCTGAATCGTGCCAAATATCGTTCCATGGTTATCACGGATGCGATGATCCCACTGCCCGTATGTCATATGTTGATGGTTGAAATTTGACTAGAGTCGTTGACTTACCTGTCATAGCTAACAACCGAGGTGCAAGTAATTGATCAAACGACTCAGTTTTATCAATTTGAATGAACTCACCCGAAAAGAAACGCGCCTAGATAGCGACTACGCGTCAGCATTCCAAGTAATTAACTAGAACGAGCGCACCTATAGAGGAAAACGCTGCAATGAAGATATTATAGGGTAGCCCCATTTCAGCGGTGTGCTTGGAGTGGGTGCTTAAGCAGTCTCTGAATAAACGCTAAGCTTTAAGCCGCTTTTTGTGCCCGTCGTGGTCACCACGCGTAGGTCTACATAGTGTAGCGGAGATTCTACGGAAAAAGAAGAAGCATTGCATGGTGGTCACGGGGGCCAGGGTAGTATTGAGCGGGCCGGCACTTATCCACTGGGGCCTGGGCGCCTGGGCATGGAAGCAAATTCAAAATCGTTTAGCGGATGAGCTGCATAATTGGGTAAGCCGGGGGCGTTGAATTCTAAATTCGCGACATGCCTGCTGAGTCACAAGCATTTTAATATTATGGAATGTGGCGGCTATAAATACAACGATCATCAACTACTCAGCTTAGCCAACTCAAGGGATTGGTACAGGCTAGCGTATATGAGAACAGGGTGGTAATGGCAAGCCTAGTGACCGCGAGTTTATGTAACTGAACTGCTGTTATTGGACTGCTCAGGCGGGAAATACTGTGGGATGCAGGACCTGATGTTACATCGTTAGGGTCTGGAATAGTGGATGTGATAGAGGAGATCTCACTCATAAACTTGACGGTCTCTTTCACTCCAGACGACGAATATTACCCTCTCGAGCTGATATGTATATATACGAGGTCACCTTGCGTGCATATTGGTCGATGGCCGACGTACCTTGCTTCCGGTCTCCGAGTCAAGAAACTGCCGGACTACATCCAAAGCAATTTTAGTTGCGTCTTCTATTGGGTAGCTATATACACCCGTTGAGACCGAGGGAAAAGCCTATGTTGTCTCTGGTTGGCTGCACAAGACTGGTCTGTGAACAATTTACTGACAATATGCCTCACTCCATTCTCGACTCCGACCATCAGGCTTGTCCTGTAACATGAGGCTAACTTGGCCGCACAGAGCTCCGCCTCTCCGAGGGTGTATATTGGTCCGACAGTGTGTATGACATGGCGTCTGAGCCTTGTTAAGCAAAAAAATTGTATCAGCGATAAGGCGCGACACTGACGATGGGAGTTCATATCCTCTTGTGATTTTCGACTCGCCGGTTCTGCAGCCATTTAAAGTACGACCTATATGTATGTATAGTTCCGTCAAAAAAAGTCGTACAAGGTATGAGGTCCCGCTTGCATTCTTCAAGGAGGTGTGGACCTGCAGCACGATGGATAGTTCCGTCGACTGTTCAAGGACACTTGAGTGACTGCAGGAGTAACAATGGCGGAGTCAGTCCCACCTCCACCTCCACCTATGATCGTAATGAGGGTCAGTATGGCCATTTCAGGCATACTTTGCAGCATAGATGACGACATTGACTCACCAAGAAGGCTTTTATTTGCAGCGTTCACGATCGAGTCGACCCTTATCTTCGTGATGTCCCCTTGACTAAAACATTCCAGCAGTTTACGGTGAGCAAATTATAATTAATGGTACTATGTTCAGTACGCACTGGATAGATATTCTTTCGAGTAGAGATGCGTTCACTTCGTACAGGGCTTGAGCTGCAGATGGTGCGGTGAGTAAACCCTTCCCATACAGTTGACCAATTGTCGGAATATCGGCTAATTGGATGATAAATTCATTTTTGTTTCCGTAGACCATTGTTTGAGGACCGGATCTACGCAGGGTCGCTGAGCGTGATTGAGGTCTACCCGTAGAAAATCGGAATGGGAGAAGTTGTCTGAGAGTACTGAAGATGCTCATGTTACCGAAGGCGCTTCCCGCAGAGGCTGGCTTTCTCACGCATCGAAGGCTACTTAGATCGCCGTAATTGAGTGCATACTGTTTATTAATGCAGTACAGTAGTCGAATAAAGGAGTACAATTACAAACGACGTGGATGCCGTTCAAATGTGCGCCGGCGCTTCCGAAAGATTCAACGCTAACTAAGTGGAAGTTTGACAACTTAATGTTCGGACATAAACATAAAGAAAGCGAAGACAAAACATGTGTGCTGCAAAAGTGTCGTAAGGTCGTGATGAGTGCGAGGTGCATGCCATCAGTGGTTGCCTGGCACTTGTCCATATGTATTAACAACCCTGGAGCGGATTGTGGTGGGTTTGATTAACGGCGAAAATAATGATAGCAGTATGTTGACAATGAGCAACGGTGCTGGTGGAACGCAAATTCAGTTATATTTGCATGGTTGACAGATGGTGACGAACAGACCTTGAATCAGTCACTGTTCACTAAAAATGGTGGTGAATCATGATGGTGGCGTGTGGCCATGCGTTAAGGGCAATGGTGGTATGTTTCGTTGGGAATCGCTGTCAAGCATAGGTGATCCCGCTTGGGATCTTTCAGCAATGGTCGCTGTAGGGATCAACGTCCCGTTAGCCGAGGGTGCTATCGTGTCATCGGTGTCATGGGATTGAGTTCCGAGTGTCGTGACTGGCTGGTTGTGGGGATAGTATGACAGGCGGTGTGAAACCGTAAAATCGTATACCGTAAATCTATAAACAGAAGTGCATTAGGATAAGAAACACCACAACATCAACGGCTGAGCAACGTACTGTTCCTCGAGTTGTCGAAGCTCAGGCTTCATCTTGTCAAGATCTGGATTGGCTTTCCGCTTAGAGTGTGTTAAGGGCTTCTCGACCATCAAAAATTCGTCAAGCTCATGTGTGACATCAAAATTTGGTTGTCTCATCTGCACACGATGCGTTAGAGCTGTGTATTCATTCGGAGAAAGTGGTAACTGACATCCGGAACGAACGGCGGTTGACATTCCTTATTTTCCAGGCTGTCCCAGTCAATGGATTCGAACCATGGATGTGCTCGAACGTCCTTGATACCCTGACCCTTGGGCCGACAGCCCAGTCGTTTTTCCGGATCGCGTTCAATGAACTAAATGAATATGAATGAATCAGCAATTTTACTCTTGACAGATGTTGAGAAAAGACGTACGCCTCGGAGAGCCGAAATGCCTGCATCACTACAACGTGAACTGGCGCTGTCAGGGAACTTGAGAGGATCCTTGAGGATAGACTGTGTCATTTTATCCGCATTGCGCCCGTCGAAGGGTCGCTTGTGAAAGAGAAGTTCGTAGGCCATTATGCCTAAACTCCACCAATCGATCTGCCATGAATAGCCCTTTCTCCCAATGACCTGGGGTGCCATATAAGCCATACTACCTGCTACACTGCTGTGTAGACGACGTTCCGAGTAGTGAATAGCCACATTAAAGTCAGTGAGGTGGGCATGCCCCATGGCGTCCAGAAGAATGTTGTCAGGTTTCAAGTCTCTGACAGGAGAGTCAGTGAGGTAGTGAAAAGAAGTGACTGATGGGGCATACCGGTGAATTATCCGTTGGCGGTGCAGGTATTCCAGACCGCAAGACAGCTCTGCTATCCAAAACCTTACCACCTCCTCTGGTATGTGGACTTTGCGCTCCAAATGAACTAAAAAGGACGTCTATTAGATGGGGTGTTGTGAAGGATGGCATTGACGCACAACGCAAGTCGCCCCCAAGCATGAGGTCTAATACAAAGAAGCAGTTCTCGTCGTCCTGGAATGCATAGCGCAGGTTGCAAATGAAGGGATGATCGATCTGTGCAAGACAATCATGTCAGTGATGATGTGATGGGAAAGGCGGGGGCGTAGATAGACCTCCTCCAAAAGTCTACGCTCTTGAATGATATTGGCGATGGCTTTTTGACGTATGCACTTGGCTTTTTCGATATACTTGAGAGCATAAAGCTTCTTGGAGCGTTTATGTTCGACGACCCGCACCTGGGAGAGCGTAAATTTTCGAGAACAAAAGTAGATGAACAGCATTGCACACCTTCCCGAACGCTCCTTTTCCTACTGCGCGATGAAGATCAAAGTGGAAGAGGGTAACTTCTGAGTCAAAGTCGACAGGCTCAGCCAGACAGCAGCATAAGTTTCCCATTTTGCATAACCAGGTAGTAGAAAGACTTGAGGAAAGATTAATAGAGAAAAGGAAATACAAGGCAGTCTAAAGAGGATGTAGGGCTTTGTATACCAATGATGGCAAATTTAGGCAGACTTTGATCTTTGTTTGGGCATGCTGTCTATATGACTACCCGAACCCCTGATCATGAGTGCAGTAAGCCGCCGCATAAGACAATAAGATCCCCTGAGCGGAGAATTACCCAAAAGCGAGATAACGCATCTAGAAGAAGTACATGAGGACATGAAAGACAAAAAGAAAAAACTTACACAGAAGGACCACCGAATTTATATTGCTGGTCTCAGTAAGGTCCAGCCCTTTGTATTTGAATATTGAACAAGGACTCCGAGGGGATCACCCCGTGCCGTCCTTCATGGCAACCGAGCTACTCCCCGGTCGCAGCACTTGAGTCTTGACATACAAGTCACTGCAAGGACTCTGCACATGGACCATGATGATCACGAACATCAGGGTTTACTTGCACCCACGCCGGAATTTCTCGCAACAGTTAGAGTATTTCCTTTGATACCTTCCCTGAAGAAGGATGTCATGGTGAAATCCGTCCAATATAAACCCATTTCCCATATTTTTAACAAGAGCTTCCTTTTTCTCTCAGAAAACAATCGGCAAGTCCAACCAACCTGTCTCATACCCCCTCAGTTGCTTATGATGGACCAACTTTTCTAGACAGCGCTTTGAGTTGGGAGTTTGTACCCTTTCCTTCGAATGCACGAGTAATACACTCACCTGCCGCAGGCAGCTCACAGCGTCTGACATCAACTTTGCCGTTGTTCGCCCAATCGTCCAAAAATATGCTCGACTCAAGAACATGGCAGTTGTCTATGCGTGTCTTGTCGTACGGTCTTACTTCCTATCTAGTTCAGAGAGTGACTTGGCGAATGCTGGCGTCATGCTCTCGCGTGCCATCCTCTGCGAGATCCTGGCCATGAAACTCCTCACCCGGTTCGCGTCGAATCACATACAACTTGTCGCCGTCCTGACCACCCGCTGGAACCCTCTTGCAGGGGCAACGTCCGAGATTATCGACCAGGTTAGTTTAGCCGTGGGTGGAGATGAAAAAGACATGGAATCAGCGCAGAGTGCTCTAGAGGTATTTTATACAACACCGTTTCGCAGCACTCTAATCTTTGACTTCACCACAAGATGGCGATTTCGACACAAGCCAAAGCGTTTCTGGCCTACCCGGTATCCCAGAAAGTCGTGAACGATATATTTTATGGCAGAATCGTCTTCACCATGTCCGCAAGCCGATCAATATTGGCAGACAATTATAAACCTAAGGCTATCGAGCTTTATGACGGTCGTAAGGCTCCCTTCATTGACCACTATCGGTATGAGAGCGCAATTTACTAAGACGCGTCAGCTCATGGCGAGTTCTCAAGGTTACGTGTGCCATTTTATGGCGCTATGCTAGAATTTCTCAATTTTGCACTCTTGCTTATCATATTTCTTCTTTGTCTCTCTAGTCAGTTCTTGTTGTCCTGATGTTTGACCTGGATCTCACGCCCCTTGACAGACCAGGACAAATCGGTCTTCACAGGCTGGGAAGCGCTATTCATACTATTTGCTGGGGCTTTCACGTTGGAAGAATACACTGCAGCGACAGAGCACGGTTGGATTAGTGAGGCCGCACATATACCTGTTTCTAGAATATACTGACTGTACGCAGTTTACATCGCAAACGTAGCTTGAGCCTGTTTTTCCAAACTTTCCCTGAAACTGACGACACGGTCTTCAGCTATGGAACGTCTTCGACTTTTCCTTTATAGCAATATTTCTAGTGTTTCTTGCTCTAAGAATTAAAGGTCTAAGTCATAATGATAGTGAGTCAGAGCATTGTTGATGGTCTTCTTGCTCATAGCCCTTATCAGTCGCGTCTTCGAATTTGGCCTTTGACATCCTTGCTTGTGGGGCGTGCATACTATTTCCAAGGTCAGGATTGACGTCGTCTCGATCGTTATGGCTTGTGAACATGTTGACCAGATTGGCCTTTTTCGCTGTCTCCAACAACGTCGTAATCCTGTAGGCTGGACAATGCTATGCATAACTTTGAACCGTCTCTAACCGGTTTCAGGTCTCTGCGAGCTATGGTGTCCCAATTCATTTTTTTTATTGGCATCGCAGCTGTTTGTTTCTCAGGCCTACTTTTCACTTTATGGACACTTGGAAAGTCCTTATTTTCTTTCTTGCTCCGCTGTATCTCACTATATTCGATGTTTTTGGATATACAGGGAAAGATTCACATCCTGCACCTACTCTCCAGTCCATAGCCTGGCTTTTGACACAAATCTGGTTTGGTAACACGTCACTGAGTTTCCATGACGCGTCGATATATCATCCTGTGTTTGGTCCGATTCTGATGCTTATCTTTGCGGCTCTATCAAACACATTATTGTTGACAAGTGCGTTTTTCCTGATTTTTCCGGGAGGTGTCAATAACAGAACATTCCAGTTCTTATTTCTTTGTTGTCAAATACCGTCGCAAGGATAGATGCTGTAGGTTGCTGCTGTACTACATCGGATGTGTGTATTTGACATTTATCTCTCCACAGAATGCTACACAGGAGGTGTGGTCTATACTGTTTTTGCGTTTGCTGGAAAAGCTGATCATTTTATGGGTGCAGTACTTGTTTCAATTTGCAATATCAACCATGGAGGGGTGAGTGATACTTGTAGTTAATCTTTTCGATAAACTTACAATTATACAGGGTCAAGTCAGACGCCCTCTTCTCGTACCAGCCACCCTTCAACGTTTTTGCCTTCTTGATGCTCAAACCAGCCTCTTTTCTCTTGACACCCCGAGCCTTGCACTCCTTCAATGTTTTTTTGATCAAACTTACAAGCCTGCCTACTCTTATCATGATTGGAGTATATGAGCGCTACTTTGCTGCTGGTCAAAAGTTCGCTGCGACAGGACGGGGCGCCGCACAATCGCTCTTTAACAGCCTTCCAAGACACATCAAGCACATGCCACTTGTCGAAGCCCTTGTCGGATCCTCCGCTAGTGACGTGTACGACGCCATTTTTGACGTCGATCTTACCAGTGAAATGGACCCCTTTGAAGATTCGGATGACGACATTCCGATCTTGCGGTCGTTCCATTCTCGTGAAAATGTGAGGGTAACAAGTCAAGGCCCACCAGAAACCCCCGTGTCTCGTCGCAGGAAACGTCTGGTGTCGAGTGTCGGTCCGTCGTCACCACGCGACTCTCCAAGATCGAAGAACCTCACCCTTCAACTACCTTCCGCAGAACCTGTACAATCTGCGGAACTTAGTGGGAATACGGGTAAAAGCCCGCTAGCTATGTTGTTTGGATCTCGTATGCCCTCAGCGGACGGACAAGCGTCGACGATGAGAGCAGAGGCAGCAATAAAACGAGTGGAAGCGATGTTGGAGGATATGCAGGAAATACCGGTCAATAGATTGAAGGAGGAGATGAAGGATATTCAGGTTTAGTTCCATTTTTTACTTGTGTCGCCAAATTTGGTTGACATTGGATTTCAGGAACGACAAGCGCGGATTGAAAACCTTTTACTGGTCCTGACAAGAGGTATGAGGGGGGAGACACCCCACCGGCATGATAGCATTTCTTGAAGTTGAAGATATATAGGAAGATTCATTGTATTTATTTCGAGGTTGCAGCATTGAGTTGCTGCATCTTCTGTCATGGCAATTATCACGTACTACTATCATTGATTTAGATATACCTAGATATGAAACAGGACATGTTTTCAGTCGCTGGTTTTCACCAAATCTTGACGGTTTTCAGATTTACTTGAGGGACAGTTATAACTGTTTTCTGTCCCGTGTCAGGTACTGCAAGGTACTATAGATATAACAGGTTCATACGATGATAGTCCACAACAACAACATGTAGTCATGTCAAAAAGATGTACTGAAAAGTAGTTCAATCACACAGGTAATCTTCAACTGATTACTAGTTGCTCAACAGAGACACTGTATGTAGATAAGATAAGAATTGTTTGGTTTGTGTTCGTGTTTCGTTTTCGTGACCTCGCGTCGATTCTATTGTTGTCTATGCTCGTCTAGTCGAGTCTACATAGAGCATGCTGCCTTCAACGCCTTCAACTAGGCAGTTTAGCATTCCAGGCATATCTCATCTATCACCCGCCACCTCTCGTCATCGTAGTTCAATTGGCTCATCTTTCTCGTTTGGACCTCAGCAACTCGTTGAATCGTATCTTGACGCAGACTCGAGCACAATCTCCAACCCTCTAGATCCAAACTGCTCTATTCTTCCTGCATCGCCGCTAAGATCATCTCCTCGTCGGCATCGTAAAGCCAAAGAGAGTTTGAGTCGCCATCCACACCCGCTTGCGAACGATACAACGGACGTTTTCAAGGATTCAGAAGAGGATGACGATGATAAGAGTGACTACGAATGGGGAGTGGTAGACCGCATGAGGCTTTGGCGCCATGACGCGCTGATGCAGCACTTGTATGAGACTGCGGCATTCTGGGGTGATAAAATACTCAGTTGGACCAGTGAGCGTTTCTTGTCTTTTGAACGCTCAACAATCAGCCGTTCATCGCGTCAAAATTCTAGACGATCCAAACGATGCATTCTGGCTTGCACAAACATATTTCATGACGCATCAATACTCACGCGCTGAACGTCTCCTGACTCGACCTTTCTCTACGTCTACCTCCAAGCGTCCATCCTCACCGCCATCTTCGATAAATGGGCATTTTACCCAGCCTGCCAAAGGCAAAGAACGTGAACAAGACCCCCCAGTCTCCACTTCAACATCTCGTCTTCCTATGGGACCAGGGGCTATGATTGAAGTTTCAGAGAAAATGCAGGATCGAGTTTCAAGATTGGTTGATATGAGTGTCGCCTGTCGCTATCTGGCTGCTCAGTGCCAAGTGCGCGAAATCAGTGTCACGCTCGTTTATGCTAGGTGTTCACATATATGCCTTAGGTTCGACAAGGAAATTGGGCTGAGGCGACAGAAATGCTTGGAGAGGCAAATCCTTTCAGGGATTCTGGTCAGTTTACCATATTTGAGCTCAGTATACCGGGCTCAGCTGCTTCCTTAGGTAGAAGTGGGCCCTCGATACCAAATCTCGACGGCGGTATCAAGGTATTTTCTTGTTTTGTAATTGGACCACAAATGGTTTTAACAATGTCAAAAGGTTGAAGCCTCAATGTGCCATCTCCGAGGGATCCTCATGTTAAAGCTGAACCGGGGCGACCAGGCGAAACAGTGCTTCATGGAGGCTTTGGCCCTTGATGTTAAATGTTACGACGCATTTGAGCAGCTAGTGACTGGCGAAATGATGACCCCCGACGAAGGTACGTATGCACTTCATACCGAAGAAATTGTCCCAGTCAGCTAGCATTTAGAATGGGAATTCGTTCAAGGCTTGGCATACGCGTCGCAAACGCCGCATGACGCTGAATTTGTACAGCTTATATATACTTGTCGTCTACGAAAATACAAACATGCAACCGAGCATGCGTTAGCGCGCCAGCGTCTCGTCGACGAATACAAATTGGGTGACAACCCTGATGTTTTGTACAGCTTCGCGGATGCTTTGTATGCAAACTTTAGGTGGGCGGACTGCTTCGTGATCACTTCCAGGTCTGTCGACTTATTTGCCTGCTGGTATATCTACTCATTTCGTGAACAGAATATTGGGACTAGTTTCTATTCACAATGCAACAATGCCTCTTCACATTGCTTGCATGTACCATCTATCACATCTTCACTCGAGACTGTTTATCCTCGCTCATGAAATGGTTGAGCACGAGCCGGAAAATCCAATAAGCTGGTATGCAGTTGGAGTGTGGTATCTGAGTGGTGGGAAGTGGGCACAAGCTCGTCAATATTTCAGGTATGATGACTTGTCTGTGAAAAAAGCTGACCGCCATAACTATAACCCTTCTCCGTAGTAAAACTTCACTTATGGACCCTCGATTTGGCCCCGCCTGGATTGCGTTCGCGCACACCTTTGCATTAGAGGGTGAACACGACCATGCTGTCACTGCATATTCCACCTGCGCTAGGATGTTCACTGGGTATGTACTACATTAGATGGGTGCAATCGTTAACCCTCAACAAAGCTCAGGTCCCACCTACCTTTGATGTTTGTTGGAATGGAGAACATCATGCTCTCAAACCACGCTCTTGCAGATGAGGCTCTGAATGCTGCAAATTCTATGTGTGACGGTGATCCCCTACTCGTAAATGAGATGGGCGTCATGGCTTTCAACCACGGCAAGTAAGCACATCAATTTGAACTCTACATGTATCTGAAACGCGCAGTTGATAATATTTGATAGGTATCAGGTTGCTGCTGATCTTTTTGCTAAGGCGCTCGACTTGGCTCAGGTGACGCAAGGCTCACAAAAGTCTTGGGTTACAAGCCACCTAAACCTTGGCACATGCTATCGGAAACTGAAGTGTGTTGTACTATCGATCTGCTCATCACCTGAAACTGACCTTAGGGGTAATAGGCGCCTTAAAGACGCTAAAGAGTCATACCAGAAGGTCCTGGAGCTGGACTCGCGACATTCGGTGGCGCTTGGTTTTTTGGGCCTTGTGCATCATCTCCTGGGGGAAACGGACAAAGCGATTGTTAGATATCACGAGGTCTGTATATATGAGATACCAGCCTTTCTACTCATGTCTCATCGTACTTGTTATAACCAGGCTCTGAGTATCGACCCCATCAACCCACACGTCCTAGAGCTACTCAATATGGCTCTAGAGGCCAACACTATGCCAAATCCTCATGCCATTGATGGTTCCGAGATCAACAAAACTATGAAAATTCTGAAAGAAAAGTACATGCGGTTACGGCCAGGAGGTAGTGAGAATGCCAAGGGCAAGGACAAAGTTCCAGCGGATGCTAGCGACGGGGACACCGGAGACGGGATGAGTTTCAGTTGACATCGCATTTCTCGATTGCTCTTGGAGCAGCTTAGGAATGTTTAGTACGGTATTCGCGATATAGCCTCGCCTGCTTCAAATTATGATTATTTTACCGCCCAAGCAGTGTATATCAGAGCTGATTCTCCAAATTGTTGTGTGTCTTTGTCGCCCCCAGACTTTTTACATAGATGGTTGTATTCTAATTGAAAGGAGATAAGTCGTCCGAAAATTACCAATAAACAATGAAGTTACAAATTATGTACTGTGTAGATAAGGAGTAATAATATGCCGTACTATAAAGAGGCGAGCGAGGTCCGTTTTACATTCAAATTATGCAGCGTAATCTAAAAGTGCATCAAACTCATTGATAAATAGACAGCCAGTTATTCATCCAACGTTGTTGGATCCAGTAAGCAATTACAATGCTGGCCCACTTTCAGTAGGTCCAGTTGTCGATTCGGGTTCTTGACGTTGTGCCAATAGCTCTTCGTACTATCCCTGAGAGTTCTGCAAGTTGTTCCGTTTCTGAATTCGCAGCCGAGACGTGCTTTCGGAGAAGTAGGGTCCTACAAGTTATATGGATCAGATGAGTGCTTAACAGAAACGACCGACAGGTGCGGATGATACTTGCAAGCGGCATGCCTAGTTCCAAATGAGAAAAAAATGGGGCGATGGTCATAAGAATACGTACTAAAATGTTTGGAAAGATGAGAGGGAAGGGAACTATGATGCCACCTCCAAATGGGAGTCCGCTGGAATAATCAATCAACCTCTACATATATAAATATTGAGGGATAGAGAAACACACATGAACGAGAAGATGACCGCAACTACGTGCAGCACACTCATGAAAAGAAAAGCGGTAAGACCTGTGAGAGTTGATAGTCAACCCAGATAAAAATTACATCGTTTTATTGCAAACCTTGTTGGAAGAAGTACTTTCCCAGCGACCCTTGCAAGCTGCGGAGACGGATACAGTGCTATTTAAGTAGATCAGTATGATCATTTTTACGCACGCAGGAGTAGTTTGCTCATACCAGGACAATGATAATCGTACATAACGAGTCAAGGAATAGTGCCGCCACGAAAATAGTCTGGGACGGAGCTCGGTCAAACAGGTAAATAAGCACATACGATGCTCACCCCGGTTTTCTGGGCTGTGATTAAAGGCTTGGCTATAGCGTTCCTTATACATCCGAACTTGAGACCCAAGTCTCTTAAACTGGATTGTGCTTCATCAAGGTAAGTTTCGTGCCATGTTAATGTCATATCAAACCCTTACAAACTTCCACCCTTGTCGCAAATACCCACACCTCCATGCCGAATAGTACCACATAGAGTGAGAGGAGTATACATAGGATGTCTTTACGCCTCCCCGTGAATGCCCAAGCCCTTATGGAAAATACGGCTAGAAGGCCATTACGTTAGTTGATAATATCGCGAGCAGAAAAGACAGCAAGTAACCTTGGGCAAACAGTTGCTTATGAAGGCGCAGAATTCAGTAAAATGATTATGTTGGGTTGAATCAAACAACGTACGAATGGAATCAAGACAATGTACAGTGGCTTGACTACGCTCTTGCATTCCTCTGCTGGGTGGTTCAGCACTATAGCCCACATGTAGAATGGCCATATAATCAAGGGGTAGTAACGACATCCGAGGTACGTGATCTTGACTGAAGTCCACCGGGCGCAGTGTATCTATCCCTTACACATTTAGCCGCGTATCGAGCTAAGGAAAAGGCGACACACGAACCAAATTCCATTCGTCTTCAATTCTGAGAAGAAGTTAGATACAAATGTGAGTGTGTAAGAAAACCGACACGCACGATGTAAGCCATTCACAGATTTGTAGCATATCTGTCCGAGGTGGGTAAGGAGAGAATATCCAACCAAAGTATAGGAACTGGTAGGGAAACGCACAGACAGCTTTGAAAAGGTGGTCAGTATGTATGAAGAGACCCAGCACATGAAGAGCCCTCACCTACAACAATGTATCGACCACTAGGCCAGTAAGGGGAAGCGAAAGCTCAGCTTTGAAAAAGGAAGGACCAGCAGACGAACACACGTACATCTGTATATTCCGTGCTGCTATTTCGAGCGCCGCTAGATTTTCCTTGCTTAACATGGCGGTGGCGGGGTGGGGTTACTACCTCTTGTCAACAGCCACCGGATTGTTTATGAGGGGGGTCTCGAACCAGGGGGAAAGTGAGAAAAATATAATTCCGGTATCTCATTGTAGAACAGGAACAAACGCAGACATCTTCTGCGCTAACTTGTCCTGTTTGAGAAACCGTCACTCAGCAGTACTGTGATGACCCTATTGCCAATTCGTGAAGCGAAGTAATATTGGGGTGACATCGCAGTCTAAATTGTTCCTATGGTGGCACGCCGCTGTTTGGTGTAAGCCAACAGCCGTAAAATAGAACCAAAGACGGCAGTGGTGATGACTTTTCCATATAGCCAAGCCAAGAGCTTTATTCCTTTCAAAAATTTCAGAGCTAAAAAAATTTCAGAGCTATGTGACCTTTTTGACAAGGAAGGCGTAGTCGGACTTTGGTTCAGGGCACAATATGTCAATGGTTGCTGATATGTAGGAGTCACAGGCAAAAAAAAAATGGGGCTCGCACTGGGAAACGTACCCAGCTGAGAACACGAGGGTCGCAGTTGAAGTAATGAATAAATGATTCCGAGCCTGGCTTGAACGTTTGAACCCTAGTGCTATGTTTCAACCTTGAACATATTTGGCAAGCTGGTCTAGACTCTAGACTCCGCGCACATTCGTAAGATACTGAAGCAATACATTGCGGGATGTCATGGTGAATGTGATGGCTTGTAAGCACGCCATCACGTGACTATATAGCATTTCGAGAAAATGTCGCCTAAAAAAAATGACTCGAGATATAATCGATGGGTGTCTTGTCTTTATACTCCATGCTCCATGCTCCATACCGTTACATGTGCTACCATCACAGTTGACCCTTGTCATATCGTGCTATTTGGAGCACAAGTGGAGAGACAAAAATTCCAAGCCACGCGTCCCGCCGTTACCTTTCCTCTGTCTACCATGTATTCTATGCATAAATAAACTGACTGAAACCCAGTGGTAGTGCAGCGCATGATATACTTGCCTGCCTCGAGTCTTCAAGCTTCAAGGACCATAGCTCACGTTCTTAGGTTAGTATCAATATCCTGTCCTTTCTCTATAGCACTGAATATACAGTATTAGGTATTATGCACATCCATACTCGTCGGAACAAAAAGATACAAGCTACGATAAAGGGGTCAACGTCCTGTGTTCATCGTACATCAACAAGTAATACAATGTGGCTGAAAGGCGAATATTGGGAAAGGGTTATCATCCAGGATCAAGCGGGAATGACGCATAACTGTAAAAAAAAACCTGGCTAAAATGCGTTCATACAGCTTAGTGACCAGGTGAGTACTGGGAGTGTTCTCAGACCAGCTGGCAACCAATGACTTACGATATATAGGAAAAATGCCACCTTAACATGCTTATGCAGTTGCCCTCAAACCCATTGCGCGGGCACCAGCACCGAAGCCACCTTCCCATCCAAGAAATCGCTCCGAGGTATCAACGTCCTTTGAAATTGCCACAGGGAACAAGTCATCGTCCAACCATGTCCTTGCCATCCCCCTTGTGCGAGCCCATACAGTGATAAATAATATACGCTTCAACTTGCGGTTCAGGAAGAACCAGTGAGAAGACCAGAGGAGAGCTCCGCGACGTCTCAAACGAATTTGAGGGTGCATAAGAGGGGAATCCTCATCGGAGTAGTAATCGGGTTCCTTCCGGGGGGCTGACATCGGTATTGAGAAACCGTCGCTGTGGTTCCGCGGTTTCACTTCGTCGATGTCGTAGTCATCAAACTCAAAAGTGCCGTCATCTTCGGAAGAAGCTTCATCCGCGATGGACGCAATGTCGTCTTCATCGTCAGAAAAGTCGTTCGCATGTGGGTCAGAGTCGATTTCTGGTGTGTAGGAATAGACTTCGCATTCGGACAATCCGATGACGTCGTCTATGAGGCGAAAGAGGGTTGGGTGGGTACCTGCTACTATAGGCGGGGGAGCGAGTGGGCTTGAGATGATTTGGTTGTAGGGTGAAGAGGAAGTTGGGACCGGTATTGGAAAGAAGTCTGAGGATGCGGGTGGGTAAGATGAATATGTACGAGGGGCAGTCATGCCGGCTCGATGAGGTGAGACAAAGGTATTGCTGAGCGAGTTTAAAACGCTCGCGCCACTCTCTTCCTTGTTAAAATGGGATGGGCGTACATCGGAAAAGTCGTAGTCAGGAAAAGCGATGTTGAGGGTTGCGATGAGGAGATACAGCGTCTTTCGGGACGCTTGCTTGTCGATGGGCCCGAATGGGGTCATTTCGCTCTCTCTGTTTTGAGCGAGCCACGAAGGAAGGGGCGGTGAATGAGAAAGATCATCTTGGTAGGCGTGCTCGAGGGTCTTGAAGAGTTTCTTGTCGCGTTTCACGTTCTTGCAGCTGTAAGCCTCCATACGAGTATGCACTGAGCACTCTGGACCTTCATGTGTGAGAGAATAGGCCAAACGCGATAAGGCAGGGTTCTCGATGAACTTCATTGATGAGGTCGACCAGGGCTGGAAAAGAGCGGACTTGGGATAATGAAAAGGAAAAGGGGGGGGAAAGGGACAGGGCAAAGGCTGTTTATTACTTGGGGTTGGAGCCAGAGCCTGCTTTGTTTGTTTGTTCTCACACTAAGCCTACATACCTAACGACCTCTCATGCTGGAATCAACGAGGTTTGTGTCCATGAACATGCATGTTGCAAACGTGTCTTGAATCAGTTTTCTCAACGCTCAACTTTTCAAGATAACCAGGCACATGTACATATAGCCCCTATGTAAATGGCGCGCATGGTCAATTCATTGTGCAACTAGAGACCTTTAATCAAAGAAGCCCCGCCCATATTCCTATTGCTATTGTTGTGCGTACAATGTTGATAATTATAAGGAGCCCAGCTGACCCCGTCGTGCTTGTCAAATCCTCGCCCAAAGCCCCCTTGTGTTACGTCACGTGCTTCGCTTGACAATCATATGCGCGTGCTCGGAATTGGAAAGTGATTTATTGACCCGTCCAGTTAACAGCTCACCCATTTCTTTTGTACCCATCACCATGTCGGACATCAACGTCCCAGGATTCAAAGTGTGTCAACGCCATCGTTTCAGCACACACACAATTCACATAAACCTTTCTAGTCGTCCGACCTCCTCGCTCAGTTACAGCAAGTGTTCGCTACATACAGCGATGCTGAGAGGCAGGCCCAGATAAAGAAGGTATGATCAAATTCGTTCTTGTGCATGCTCTCTTGGTCACCATCCCTCAGACCAACGGGATCTTTGAGTTTCAAGTATCGAATGAAGCCAAGGAAACGGCTATCTGGACAATTGACATGAAAAAGACCGGTACTACGTACAAGGGCAGCGCAAAGCCCAAGGCAGATGTAACAATTATTCTCTCAGACGATACTCTAACAAGCTTGGCATCGGGAAAGGCGTGTACCGACGCATTTGGACCCAATCGAGGAACACACCACTGATCACATCTCCTTTTAGCTAAATGGTCAAAAGGCATTCATGACCGGTAAATTAAAGGCAAAAGGTAACATTATGCTTGCTACGAAACTGGATACCCTGCTCAAGGTAAGTCTCCATATTATTGCTCGAACACTCACACCAACAAGAAAATAAACTGCAGACTGCTAGAGCAAAACTGTAATACTTGTACTCATGCCTATATATTCTTGCGAGTGGGGGGCAGAGGGAGTTCATGTACTTGCAGATACATCAACGACCCGTAAACATAATAGAAAAAGGTCAAGATAGACCGATGCCTGTGATTATTATAGTAGTGAGGCAGGTGATCAAAATATGTTGCTGAACAATCCACGGTGCCGCCGGGGGGCAGGCTGGGGATCAGCGCGGAGTGTAGATAAACTGTTCAGTTGCTTCATCACCTGCAATATAAAGTGTTTGAGGTGCGTTGCAAGCCCCAAAAAAATTCGATACACGATACCTCTTCTAATTTATCTTTGCGTTCTTGCAACTCCAAGTGTTTCCTGACAGTAGGGTTTTCACGTGCAAATTCCACAATCTCACGACGGTCGAGGTCGTAAAGTAACCGTGAATCAATTTCACGCGGGAACTGTTCTCCCTATCAGAAGATGTCCCACAGTCCAGATGTGGCAAAAATGGAACACACCTGGTAAAAGAATTGTTCGAGAAGTTCGATGTTTATAAACATGGCCGAAGTATAAGCTAATTTATCCGCGACGACAGTGAGGAAGGCTTCGGGACATAAGACTTCGCTTTCTGGACCTGCACGGCACCGTTTAGACTTGAGCGCTAGTAGTCGGAGCTTCAGGATGCTCAGCCTGTCGCTATAAAGCATAGCATGGCGTGCTGTAAAATGGGATGCAATGAATGAAATCATCCCGTGTCAGATAAGCTGGATACTCACCATCAATTATCTGTGCAGGTGGATAGCGATATGATTCTTGGCTCGGCTCCGTCTCTTTAGACGGGGAATCTTCCGAGTTCTCTAATAGTCTCGACTTTTGCTCCTTCCGCTTCTCCTCCACCGACTTCACATAATTAACAAGTTCACCCAACCTCCTTCCCCCACCAACCTTCTTTCGTATGTCCTTCAGCTTTATTTCACACATCTCCAGCTCATTCTCAAAAAGACTGATCGCCCTTTCCCTACCAACCTCCCATTCTCTCGGCTCCACCTCAACTTCATACTTGTATGGTTTAATGCAATTCTCCACTTGGTCGGATGTGATGCCAATCCTGTCACGTAAAATCATATGCGAAAATTCGACGAGTCGTTCTGCGGCCTGTGGGTGGAAAGTGAACGGTTCGCCTGCAACTATCGAGTCGATCAGGGCGCGTAGCCCGTCTGCTACAAGTAGCGTCGAGTCGCGACCCACGCCTGACTTTGTCAATAACGAAGAGGCGGCCTCGAGCTTGTGCCGCCAATATGGCTCCACCTCTTCTAGTTTGAGCCTGGGGTTGGCACTGAGAGAACCAAGTTCGGGGGTACGTTTATCCAACCAGTAGAGCTGCTCAAGAACATCCATCACCTTATCGTCGAGCATACCCTTCAGTTTCTCTCGGATAGCAGGTCGCCCGAATTGTTGGGTAGACTCCTTGAAACGCAGTTTAAGTGCATCCATAGTTTCTGCGACGTATGATTCGGCAGTGATCCTGCGGTCATTATATTGGACTTTGAATTGATAGCTAGCCTCCTCTAGCTCCAGCTGTACGGCGTTGGTTATACCATGGAGAGAAGCGGCCATAGAGGACTCGAGTACCTCCATGAGTCGACGACGAAGTGTGTCCGTGCCCACCATGAGAGCTGTCGAGCTTCCAAATACGTCTCTATGAGCTCCAAAATAGTCGTTTTCTCCACGCTGAGCAACAACCGCAGTGGAATCCTGCGATTCTTGCTTTCCAGATTTCTTTGCGACAACGCCAACATATCCAAGATGAAGAGGATATCTGTTCCCTGCCAAGATAGTGGCACCTTGGTCCGCGGGCACAAGATCCATTTTGGTAACGACACCTATTGTGCGAAGGCCGAGCGGGTCAACTTTCCTACTTGCCTTGAGTGCAGGAGAGTTAGCGAGGTCAACATCGGCAGCACATACAGCAAGAATAATGTTGGGCTCGCGGATGTATTTCTCGCAAAGTAGGGCGATTTTCTCTTTGAGAGTGTCGGGTTGGTCAAGGGACGCGATTTGAATATAACCAGGAAGGTCAATGAGTGTGAGGTCGGGGACGTTTGAAGAGTAGATGCGAAGGTCAATAGGGTCGTTTGAAACAGCGTCAGAGGCCGGGACGGCAAGATTAAGGTCAGTAAGTGTACGCTGGATATCAGCAAAGTTGGTTATCTTGCCGAGACCCAAGCCAGGGAATTCGCCATACTCGACTGGCGTTTCACCATTCACCGCTGGAGTATGAATAAGGGTGAGCTCGATTGGCCGGCGTGTCACCATGTTGTTCCCTCTAAGAAGTCAGTCAGACGAGAACGGTAAGTTATTGATATGATGACGCACTTGGGTAAAAATTCATGCCCAACTACGGCTTCAAGAACGGAGCTTTTTCCAGAGCTTTGACTACCAATGACGACAATGCTTGGTAATTTGAGAGCATCACTCTGATCTATACTCAATAGCATGCTCCGAATTTCAATGAGCTTTTTCGTTAGGTGCATCAAACCATTCTGCCGTGTATCCAGCCTATTCTGATCACTGGACTGTCCGGTGTCAGATGGTGAGGACATAGTCGCTGCCACTAGAGCAGCAATAGCCGCATCTAAACGAGGCGGCCGTTTTCCATCCGTTGAGCTTTCTCCTTGACTTCCTTCATGGCTATTATTGTTACTTTTGGGAGAGGCAAACAGGTCTTTCAGGAATTGCGGTGTTTCGACGGAGACATTGGGTAGATTGACCTCAGATAGCCTGGCCTCTACCGCTCTTATTCCATCTGAAGCTGTACCAATAACGCCTTGGACTGTGTTTTGTGCCGCTCCAACGACGCCGTGCACTGTATCCTGCGCTGACGAGATCCATTCATTGGTAGTTCTTCGAAGATCTATAATCAAAAATTAAACCAATAATGGTGTTTTTTGAAGAGATACCAACTGTCAAGTTTGTAGTTTGCATAACAAAAGCCGCCCGCTCCCATAGTTGCCCCAGCAATTGGTATCCGGAAAGCCCTAGCGACGAATCGCGGTATCGAAGAATACGATAGTGCACGTTGATGAATATGCCGTATTGTTGCAGACGAAGGGGACATGTAGCGCCGCCGTAGGGATCCGGTAGAGTGGAAAGTTACATATTGGCGATGAACAGGCCTAGAGACTTCCTTTAGTCTTGAAGTATGGAGAGCATATGAAACCGCTTTTCTAGACAACAATGCAGAGGATATTCGTCTTCGGATTGAAGAGTACATAGAGTACTGGACACGAAAGCGAGAGGAGCGTCCGACGCGAACCAGGACTCGGCTTTGAGGTCGTCGACTTGTTCGTGTCAGTCAATGCCGTTCACGTGATCATATGTGATATAAACTTGGGACGATAAGATAAGATCTGTCACAGGCGAACCACCATGTCCTCAGCACCACCCCCTGGAGTTTATGTACCTGCTGTCCTTTTCTTCAAGGAAAATGAGGATTTAGACATACCTTCTATCAAATCTCATATATTAAGGCTTGCAAAAGTATGATCTTACCATTGATGTGTAGTGAGTAGATTTTAAAGGTATTAGGGTGGAGTTACAGGAATCGTAGTTCAAGGATCGAATGGCGAGGCTCAGCACTTGCGAGTTTACATTTATCTCTAGTCTAGTTGTATATCGCTAATCGGCAGATAGATCGCACGACGAACGGAAGGAAGCTATCCAACTGACGCGAAAGACTCTCGATGAGAACGGATTCCAAAATGTTATCGTTATCGCCGGAACGGGGGCACAGTCAACGCGAGAAACGAAAAAGCTTTGCGTCGATGCCAGGGATGCCGGCGCGTCCCACGTCCTCGTGTTGACCCCGTCAACCTGGCCACCTCAAATGAGCATCGAGAACATTATACAATTCCACCGTGATGTAAATGTATGCCTAGTTCTTCCAGCATAGGTATTAATCGTGATCAAGGTTGCTGACGCTTCCCCAATCCCAACCATGATTTACAACTTTCCTGTTGTAACAGCTGGCCAAGATCTAACTTCTGACACTATTGGGATCTTGGCTGAACACCCCAACATCGTCGGAACCAAATTATCCTGTGGAAACATGGGGAAGCTCCACCGCCTCACCACCCGTTTCTCCCCCTCCAAATTTGCAGTGTTTCCCGGTCGTTCTGACCTAATGACACAATCACTTATATCTGGCAGCGCTGGCGCCATTGCCGCTCTGGTAAACGTTGTCCCAAAAGTGCATGCGAGGGTATACAGCCTGTACCAGGATGGCAAACTAAAGGAGGCAATGGAGTTGCAGGGAAAATTAGCCCATGCGGATTGGGCAATCGGAAGGATCGGCGGCATTGGAGGCGTTAAAGCCATCATCTCGAAGAACTTTGGATATGGGGGCATCACCGTCCGCGGGCCATTGAAGGCTACTGACCCAGAGAAACTAAAGGAGAGCAAATATTATGCAGTCATGGAGGAAATTATAGCCCTTGAAAATACATTGTAGGATGAGTGAGAGTCGATAGAAATACGGCTAGCTGATTGTGTTTGGACAAAGTTGAATATAGTTGTCAGATCCAGCACCAGGTACCTCGATTTAGGAATCTTGGTAGGATAATATACATCTGGAGCGACAATGGCAGCGTCACCTAAATAACAAAGTAGAAGATCTGATAGGATGATCTTACTACATTTTGGGGTCATGAATTTCCTAGACTGGCTCTAGATCCATGGTTGTCGTCGGTTCTGATACAGTGTTGAATTCAAGTACAGTGGAAAGAATCGGGTAATTTGTGGTGGGGCGCCCAGTGCTATTGCTGGTTAGCCGACGCCTATAGTATCGCAAGTGCAGACTCGGGTCCCGGAGATTAAGCATGAGCCTGGAAATCATTGTAGATGATATGCTAAAGCGTTGTTCGGTTAGCGGAGGCTGTTTAGAATCATAAGCCAGCGTACACATTGGCCAATGTAGTTATAAATCCACGTTCATATTCCTATGCAAAGTTGAGTGGTGATGGCTGGTGTCTGATATTAAAGGGATACTAACAGGTGAGAGCTAATCGTAGGATAATTAGTTCGCTACACGAAGTGAGCTTACGAGTTTGGCTCACATGAAAAGTTAGGATATTGGCAAGTCCCACAATCGCCATGATACTATAAATGATTCAGCCCAGCGTCTAGTTAGCACAACCTTTCTTACCCAAAATACATAGCCCCTTCAGAATGAATATTCAGCACAGGCCGGGTTAACGTACCAGGATCAGCAGACATACCGTCACGTAGAAGGACATTGAGTAGAGTCTTATCTCGGCCATGGCTCCTGCGAAACGACTTGTACACAGTCATGGAGAAGATCATAACGTCGAAGAACAGATTTCCAATCCAAGCTGTTGCAAGGCCTATACCAGAGGAGTAGATCAGTGTCATGCATACTCGCTTCAGCGGTGACAACGAACGATTGGCGCTGAGTGGCAAGTTGTTTAACGTGGAAAGCGGAGCAACCAAGAAAAGCTTACTTAGCGCGGGTTGTTGGTAAAACACAGCTTGCTGATGGATGAAGAACCTCAGTCTCAGGACCGTGGCCGGCAGCTACTGTATACTATCGTTATATTATGAATAGAATATCCTCGGTAACTAGATTCTTATATAGTGCTTACCACAGCAAGAGCGATAGCTCCCAATGCGCAGAGGCAGATGAAAGCTAGCGCGCGTAAACTTCGGTCATATAAAGCATACGTTCGCATGATCAGTAAAACTAAATCGCGGAAGTGGTTAGTGAACGTGATGACCATTATCTTATTAGAAAAGGCCTACTGCCGACAAGAGTCTGCGTCACTACTGCGAAGTATTGATGATAAGATGTTAGGGAAAGACACCTAGATGATTGAATTTTAGTGAGGCAACAGCAGATCGATTGAGTCGCTTACACCTGTAGTTCATGATATTAATATAGTTCTATAACGAGCAATGATCTACGCACATTCGACACATTGCCGTGACCCGAGTGCCAAAAATATTGAACCATAATGGGAACATGGCCAAAGATTGCAAGATAGCGATTCAAATAAAAGAGCCCAGAAGCCCATGAGAGAGATCTCGAGGACCAGAAATACTCCACTTCAGCTGGCAGTGTCAGCGCGTAGTCATAATACAACAATACTGCATGCATTTAGTCAACATATGACAGGTACAGGAGCACTAAGTTGCCGTACCAAAGGCCGCCAGATTAACGTAATTGCTGCGAAATCTGTGAACGCGAGTGACTTGTTTGCAGTGTCGTATGGATGGAGGCACTATAGCTTACATTTGTGCCTGTACCAAGCTGGCAATACTCGTGTCCGGCATTGCGAGTCTCAAAGCCACTGGAGTGCAGGATTATGGGACGCGGGTTACGAGACGCAGAGTTAATATCAAGTCTTTTTCATGTACGGATGAGGCTACAAAGTCTGAGTAGAACACGGATAATTGGTGAAGAGGGGGAATTGGGCGGTCTACATAGCCGCTGTCAGTCGCTGACTATGTATGTATATCCGCGCTTGCTCCTCCCACATGCTTAATCGCCAGTTTTGATAGGAATCATCAGCAACTGATTGTGCCTTTGATTGGAACGATTTTTAAAGGCTGAAGCTCTGACCTACATCGGTAGGATTTTACGCATGACATAAACCCCGATGATGAAGTAAGAATATGAAAATCACGAATGCCAACCTAAGCGACGTCAGTTTCATTGTTGGATGAAAACGGGGCTAAAGATTTTTTTTTTGGTACAAGAGACGATTCTCTTGGTGCGATAAATTTGAACTGGAAACTATGCTTGAGGCGACCACTACCCATGAAGAGCACGGCTGTACCAACCTTATGACATGAAACGCGCAATCGTCGAATTGGTTGTGATGATCGATGATCAGCAACTCATTTTGGCAGTCTGGGAAATCCAACGTCAGACTTTTGTGTCAATGTCGTCTTCTGTGTATCATAGTATAGAGAGACGAGTTATCACGAACAACACGAAAATGATAGACCACTAGAAACGGATCCGCGAACTGGTGTCAGTTCGGGACCATTCGGATTTTGTGCACATTGCTGATTTATTGACCGAGTATTTTCCCCTGAGAGATTTTGAAAATATATGGCAGTGTCGGAGGCTTGAAAGAAAGTTAGAACCCAAAGATTGCTTAGGTGGTGTTTGGGTCGTTACCATGGACTTGGAACGTAAAACTTCAAGAATGCGGACTGCATATACGCCAGTCCCTTCTTGGGTTGTATCCCCATTCGGCTTTGACAGCCACAGGGTAGCATCGGTCAAGTATGTGAAAGACGGGCCTAGCGCGGGTTTACGCGTGATAGAGCGTGAAACACCAGTGTTGACAAGAGTGGCATTATTGATAATCTCATAAATATCATGGGGTAAGTGGCCCAAGGGGCGCCAAGAAGGTCTTACAACCACAGCTTACCAAAATTGAGCAATAATGGTTTTGGGCAAAGTTACGCAGTTCGCGCATCAGACTCGTCATAGCGGTGTGACCATGGGCAGATGTTGCGGTCAGGAGTGGGCCAATCAATGGTGTGATAGAGTCGATTACAATGCAGGATACATTGGCTTCTGTCGGTATACTAGACTATATATAACTGGTGGGAGGGTCTTCGAGGACAAGAGAATAGAAACATACGGCGGTGCGTAGCTCTTCCAAGAGCTTGTAAATGGTTTCAATATCAAATGCCAGGCATATTTGGATTCTTTCCAACACAGGCATCTCGAGCTAGTTTAGAGATGGGTGTTAACGTGATATTATATACACGTAAAAGCTAATGGAACCTGGGTTTGGAACAAAGGCAGAATCTGAACAATCTTCTCAACAGAGAAGTCACCCGTAGTGTCAATCCATACAAGAGTTCCGCTTGGGGTTTCAACGAGATGTCGAAGAGCAACATTCAAAGCAAGGGTCTTCGCCTAATCAGCTGGACAGCTTTGCCAGTTTGCTCCACGTACCGTCTTGCCGGACTGTTTGTCTCCTGAAATTTCAATGATGCGATGACCACCATATCCCTCAATGAGGTGATCCAAGTCACCACTTCCACTAAGTAACCTAGGGGTTTGATTGTAAGATTGTGTTTCTAGTTCGAGCATGTCCACGCCATTTGTTCCGGAAGCAGAAGCTAGCTCTGTTATTCGAGATACCAGTTTTTCAAGGTCGTGAAGCGTTATCGTCCCTGGAGGCAGCTGGCGGTATATCTCGAGAGTGGGCCTAAAGAGTATATCTGCATCTGTTCGTATCCCACATATTTCAAAGGACGAAGCAAGTTCGGTAGATACAATAGGTACGAGAGATGCGAGGCGCATATCAGAAAATCCAAGGAAAGCGAATTTTACATGAGGATATGGTAGAAAGACAGGCGCTACTGTTATGTAATCCAGCCTTGATACGCTTTTGTTTCTCAACCACCAATAAATACTTCATACAATGGTGAGCTAGCCCACTTTCTTCATAGTCAGTTGCTGAATTAATTTTAGGGAGGGGGCGCTAGGTATCCATATCCTAAATTTGTGTGGTCACCAGCAGGTGTGTCTTCCGGTTTCGCCCACCAAATCCACACATAAACATTTGCGGAACAGGTGGTTGGTGGACGCGACCCTCCAACTGGAAATCGAACACGGCAATTGCATTTGCGGGGATTCTCGCCGTTACATATGGAGTGTGGTCGATTAGTGCGGATAAAGAGGTCGGTATCTCGTTGTATCAAACCTCAATCGCCTGATGTATAGTATCAATAGTACCGCACTACACCACCCGTTCGACCTATACCTTCCATGCGGGTGAGTTACCCCCTATCCTCTCAAAGTTTAACCCTAACACCCTGTATCCTAGTGGGCCAAGCAGTACCAAAACCCAGATTCGGAGCAGAAGGAATAGATTTATTAGGACAAATATTGATTCTATGCAGAATAGATGAATACGAGATCTCGAATACCCCGAAGTATACATACGTTAACATCAATAGCATCTGCAAGTCTACCACACGGCTCGCTCTCAAACTTCAGCTGGCTCCGCAGGGCTCTCTAGCTATGGACAGTGCCAGACGACTTCTTGGCTTGTATCATTCAGAGATAGACAAGATACCGGTATCGTCGCAAATACGTTTCTGGGCAATCAAATATACATAGACATAAAAACTAATTACAGCATAGGGGTTTACATTAGCAAATTATGGCTAGACTAACTTCAGGGATTCCTTCCAGCCGGTTCATTCTTCGTAGATTCGAACGCCTCCTTCACCCCAATTAATCATAACTGCACTCCCATCACCCGTGGGCTGTGTGAAGGCGACCTCGCCCTTTCTTGGATCTAGTGGGCACCCGTGGATGAAGGTGTTGGCGGCAGCGGTCAAAAGGTGGCGGGCAATCCCTTGTCGGCGGTGCGTCGATGGTACAAAAAGCCTTGATATTCCTAAAGGTGTTGGCAAGGGCTTCGGGTGGCAGAAAACTCCTTTGGTCGAGTCGACAGCTATCAGGTCTTTTACGTTCGTCGTGAGATCGTGGGCCGTTCCTTCATTCTCTACTGGAGAGGCGATTGCCATAGCTGTCGAGATGCGCTGTGCAATTACGCAACCTGCTATCTTCTCTCGGCTAGACGGAGTTGCGGATTGAAGGAGGAATAGATAAACTTTCGATTCGCGCAAACTCTCTGGGCTGAGAGGTGGAGATGAGAGGGTTAGGTTTATAGTCTCTAGGAGTGAGTTTAGCTGGAAATGAGATTATGGTCCATCAATCATTGTAGATGTATCGACGCAACGAGGTTTTCACCTTGGAACCAACTTTTCCACCAACGCCTGCTTTGAAACAGATTATTCTGCCTTTGCTTCTGGTTTTTAGCCGAACGTTGTTAGCAACTTGCACGATAGAGCTTTTGGCGGCCTCCTTTTCCTCCTCTTTCCCCCATTCCATGCCTTTTTGAATTCTAGAGCAATGTACGCGGTGTAGGTTTTCATCATCTGGAGCGCCTTTCGTGTAGGATAAGCAGCACCTGGGGCATTCACGTAGGACTGGCTGATCGATGCAAAAGTGGAGTTGGGTCAGAAACTTTTGAGGCTGGTTCTCCTTGGCACTTGTTTTGGTTTTGGACAGTGCTTTCGCGCGTTTGAGAGGAGGCTGTGGGCCTGCGAGCGTACTATTTGAGTACTCTTGAAGAGGTCGCTTTCTCTTCAATGAATAGGGCTCTGAAGAAATATATGAGCCATTGATAGAGCTCTTTCTAGAGCCGTAGGTATGCTTGACTTTAGATGCCATAGTGAGAATGGGTAAAGATGATTTATTGTTTAACGGCGTCGCGTACATTGACGCGTCAAGTCACGTGGTAATTTGGATCACACTGTCGAACGATAGGTTCCAGTAGCCAAAGGTCTACTATTATATGTATGTTCTATTTAATAGAGCAGAAAATTTAATATGTAGAGCAGAATAGAGCAGAAATGGAGTAGTCAATGTATCAGCACACCAAGACTGCAGCTCTCATGAAAATCTAATACGCATTAATGGGGTAGTGGTAACCTGGGTCGTTGCCAACCGATACTTGTATCGACCCGCCGGGGGTTCGATTCCCTCTTAATGCAGTGACCTTTTTGCTTTTTACATCGCACACCGCACAGAAACGATCATGGGCAATGAAATTATATATACGCAAACTTTGTGAAGAATATAAAGTATATGACTTCGGGGAAGAGGTATTACAGCTATAAAGTCCTTGGTACGAGATGTGTGCTCAAATATCGCCAAATCTGTAGTAAACTTGTTTAGCTGTCGAAGTTCATAGGAAGCAATACGAGGGACCTCACCTGTCTGGCATTAACGCAGGAGCCAGAAGACTCCAAATATATAGCACCATACAGACCCAGCTCGAAACAACCCGCATCCACATTGCTACTTCTGATCGTCCGATGTAGACATCCGAGTCTGGGTCCACAGGCCCAGAGATAGGATGTTTAGAAACAATGTTCCTGAAGGTGGACAATGGCTTAAGAGTACGACTACAGTGGTTAGAAGAGCAATTCTTACCAGTCTGTTAGCAACATTGCAACATACATAGCGGCAATGGCGAAAATGATATGGAACCAAGAATACTGGGATATCAGGGTCAACGGTGGTAAGCTTTTCCACCAGATTTTTGATGCTTACGTTGTACCGTGTGCCTGATCGCTCATCGTCTCGGGTCTCGCCAATTACTTCGTCTTCATCGTCAGATTCGTCTTCATCTAGGGCCGACGCAGGAATGGCACTATCGTTTCGAACACCAAGTCAGAATAAGGAGTTTATGGGGAAATTAGAGCTCACCCTGCATTGACGGCAGCCAATAAAGCTTGATAGCGAGGCGATTCTGTTCTACCCGGCTGTGTTGTCACATATCCTAGTTCAGAATGCCCGTTCTCGTCATTTTCGGGCAACTCGATCTTGCCCTTTTTGCCCTTGCCGACCAATGCACGACTTTGAGTGGCGGCGCGTGTCGTAGAGTAAGCAATAGCCAAAAACGTAAATATTCCTCCAAAAATGACGACGACCTTGCGTGTACCCTTCCCATTTCTCAGCGGATTGCACAACTGAGATTCGTGTGTATGATTGCTGACGGCTGACACAATGAGATAGGTGCAGTAGGCCGCAACAACGCCCGCTTGAGCTAGGCCAGAACGAGGGTTATGTTCCTGCACGGCGGGGTGGACGCAGAGGATCGTGATGAGGATACAGAGAGCGAGGTTGAAGGATATGAAGAAGCGGTTCAGTGAGCAGTCGGACCCCGCAAAATAGGCATAGAGAAGGCCCGTTAGCGTGATAGTAAAAATGTATAAAGAGGCGGTCGAAATTATGAGAACCCATTGCCAGAAATTAGAAGACGAATTTTCCCAGTTTTCCAGGCAGGTCTCAGACCATGAATGGGCAAAGTCCACTAGTAAAACAAGGCCAAGGAGGATGAAGATTGTTGCCCCAATCATAGATACGTAGTTTCCCCAGAACATGAAGAATCCATTAGGAATGAAGAAGGAGACGCCAACGAGAACTAGCCAGAGGAGTGTCTTTGGACCCCACCAGCTGAATACAGTCTATTAGCGTGAGAGTTCGTAACATCGGGGAAGACTCACCCATTTTGGATCGCAGCGCGCTTGTCCCTAGTATCCCTGACACCAATGAGAGACAGACTAAGTATAAGATGGAAAAGCGAGAGTGCAAAGCATATGCGGTGGATCTAAGAATATATATGATTAGACGGAAGCAGAAACAATGGAACGGTGAGAGGCACTTACAGCCAGGACTCCGTAACATTTCTCTTCGGCGCAATCCATCTTGATGTACCCAACGCTCCATTTCTCTATTTGCTTGATGGCCAAGTCCGTCTTCATGACCCAGGCAAGGATGGAGTTAAGTGAGAATATGATCTAAGTAGTAACAATGAGCAATTGAGGGGTCGACCCGAGAAGATAGATCCTACCGCAAACCCCACACGAGTTGCAATTGAAGAATTGCAGTTGCAGGACTTGAAAAACATAGAAGCTGTTGGGCAGTAACATTAAATGCTTAAAAGTGAAGATCATCTCGTCAGAACTTGCCTGCAGTAGAAGTACAGAAGAATGCCAATCCAGCCAGGCATGATGTCGCTATAGATGCTAGTCCACCTGCCAACGGAAACGATAGGAGCATGCCCATGTTGCGGGCACTGTTGGGATTGTTGGGTTAAGTAGTAGACTGGCGGGTCAATGTGGTTGTCGGCTGAGTTTGAATTGACCTTAATGACGCTTGTATATACACATTGGCATTTCTTTTCCTCTACCCATATCATAGTGAAATGGAATACCCCAGCCCCATCCTGCCGCCTCAGGAAGCCAGCTTCAGCAAGATTTGGGAACCTGCAAGGACTTATTCCACGCATCCTTTCTAATTCTCACCCAGGCCAAGTTCTCTTCGAACAACCACGAGCACCGAACCAGCTTTACCCGATAATGGTCCGTAATGGCATTCGGAACTGGTTGCTGAAGCCGGTCGCTGCAATTGTAACCTTTGTTCCCGCTTCTCGATGATAAATATAGACCTACAAAGCAGGACCAAGCCGGCCAAAAAGCTTAGACAGGCTGGCTTATATGTCTACCTCGAACCGCTGGGAATGAACCATACCCTTCCGCGTGCAGCGTTCCCCATGTTTCAAAGCCACTTGACCCATGCCTGTGAGACACATGTCATCCAGCTTACTTCTCATTGAACAAGGATCCTTCTTGTACACGCCATTTTGCATGAATATACCACAGGCCGTTCAATATACCATGCTGTGGGCTGTGGGCTGAGATTAAGTTCATATAACCAATCGATTCTTCAAATGTCACAAGACACTCCAGAGAGCTATAAATTTCCCTTTGTGCCAAAGCGATATCCACGCGTAAAGGATGAAAGCCCTTCACTTCTTGTGTCTTGCCGTACTGAACTACAAAGTCTTTGGCGTTAGCGTTCCTGTCCCTTTGTCTGCGCCGACCAATGCTGCCCAAGTTTCACCTTCTCTGTTCTCGTTTTCAATTGAGCAAGACCGGTGGACTGACTGGGCTGGTAGCACGTCACGCAATCAATTTCTTTTCAACACTCTTGACAACCTTGGCAAATTGACCGGCGCTCCCCCTCATATCAGAATCGGTGCGGACAGTGAGGATCATACCAAATTCAATGCCGCCATCGGTGTCAGTTTTACTACATATGATCGAAATCAAAGCGCTAATACTATTCACAGACGACACAACTTGTATTCCCGCCCATAACCACTACGGTTCCGTACCCGGAAGCTACAAATATTACTGTAGGAGACACGTTCTATCAAGCAACCCAGTTCCTTCCCCCTAGTACGATGGATCTTTAGCCCATAATTTCTCTCCTGACGTCAGCTATAGACACACACGTCACTTGGGGCCTCAATTTTGGACAGTTCAACTTGACGACTGCTTTTCTCGAAGCGAAGTCGATAGTGAAAGCCTTTGCTTCGTCTGCGGTTCAAAGTGCTGGAATAGTACTGGATGCCATTGAAATAGGCAACGAAGCGGATCTTTACCTCAATAACGGCGCTAGACCAAGATCGTATAACGCAGCCCAGTATGTAGGGGAGTGAGTGGTCAGGCTTGTCGATATCGGTTGCGAGTCCCTGACCCGTTATCTTCATAGATGGACAGGTTTTGCGACGAACATCTCGACTGTTGTAGGAATATCATCTACGTCTGTTACAAAATTTTGGGGAGCCGCTTTTGCAGGGTCGTCCCATTCAAACAGTGGTTTTTCTCCACAATCTGTCTTCAGCCAAGGCCTTCTTGGTTCAACTGCTGGTTCGCATATATCTACGTGAGTAGGTGGTAAGCCTAGTCATTCCCACGTTTACGCATCTCGTCCGTAGGATATCTCAGCACCACTACAGTGGATCGTTTTGCTCTGGGGGCGGAGCATTACTGCAGGACTTGATGGCAAAGACTGCTATACGTGGAAATCTTTCGGCATTTACACCCGATATCACCGCAACACGCTCAAGGGGACTCGATTACGTTTTTGGAGAAACCAATAGTTTTTCCTGTCATGTAAATGCCTACCCTCCTAACTCCTCCCCGTTCACAGCTCATACTCTCTGAAGGGCACACCCGGGGTCAGCAATACAGCAGGCGCCGCTCTATGGGGGTTAGACTATGGATTATTTGCGTTTGTCATAGTTTTTTGGAACCTCGTGAAGGTGCTCACCTACTGTAGGACACAGATTGGCATTTCAAGAGTGTATTTCCACCAAGGCATAGGCTATAAATACAATCACGCACGTTGCTTATCTTTAAAGTCAGACAACGACATGGCTCACTAAGCCGCAGATCCAACCAGCCACGTTAACTCGTTCCATCTTGGATGGTTCAAATCTTCCGTCACCACTCCCTCCTCATGTTCAACCTGCCTATTATGGGGCCATCATTGCCGCCGAAGCTATTGGGACTAGCGGAAGTACACGTGTTGCAGAATTATCTATCAACAATGCCCAGATCGCCGGTTATGGTTTCTATGAAGGAACCAAACTTGTTCGTGCAGTGTTTATCAATTCCAATGCTTTCCTGGTAGGAAGCACGAATCGAGCCAGCGTACACTTGGACTTTAGCTTTACTGGGAGCGGTTCGGCGCCTACTAAGCTTGCTGTTAAGCGCTTAGCAATCGGGTGGGTTGGCCTATCAATTCCTTTTGAATGTAAAGTCACGACTTTCACATAGCCATGCAAACGACCAATCGGGATTGACCTGGGGGGGTCAATCATATGAGACTAATGACGGCCGGCCAAGTGGGTCTGTGGTGGTCCAGACAAGCAATGCTTCGTCTGGTGTTGACATCACGTCGACAGAAGCCATATTGATCAACTTCAGCTAAATTTTGTGATACTAATCTCCATTATCTATGGGTCAACTGAATGTTTGTTGTTTTCACCTTCGTAATACAATCCAGACGAATGCGTGCATTTCAGGAGCAATAACTGAGTTGGTTTAGACTTGCAGAAGCGACTATGTAATACTGTTTGCATCGTAATACGGGGAGGTGCCACGTTAGCACATTTAGCGTCATGGCACGTAATGAGCATCGAGTTGGGTAGATGAGCCTCATTGCAGGTTCGATCTGATCTACTTCCATTCTTGTTCTGGGATCCCGCAGCGCCATTGGGTTACATCAACGCCCTAATTCTGAGCTCCTCTATTATTAAAGATGGTTAAGCGGCCCTGGAAACTTGCCAATCAATCTCGGACAGGGTTGAGCCCGACTTCGAACCTGGGCCTGAGCCTCCATGCAAGTACTTAAGCTCCCAAAAATGTCGGTTATAGTGGTGCTCCCGTCGACAGCATGTTTCGGTGAGCCACATCACTCTCCCCGTTACCGAACCAACTTATTCTTCGCCCAAGTCGTTCAAATTGACGATAATGGCAAACATCATGCTTAATATTCAGCCATATATATTGCCGATTTCTGGCGCCACAGGCCTGCAATGCACAGCTAAGAGGTACATGAACACCGCAGCGACTGGAACATTAGGTGATGGATTGACGCTGCTATTCGCACATGGTCTTGGATCGCGTAAGTCTACTGATCACATCTTACATTCTAAGTTAACTGAAATAAGAAAGACAAGGAACAATGGGAACCGACTGTTGAACGGATATTTGAACTACAACAGACCAAGGGCAGCCGGGACCGCATAAGAGAGGCGTGGGCTATTGACTGGCAAAACCATGGAGATGCTGCAGTTCTCAATGAGGAGGCTCTCAAATCCCGGCAAGATTCCATATGTTGGCGTCGAATTTAACTATCTTCATAATCGTAACACTGACTTCGATACGAAAAGCCGTCGCAGAATGGGCTCTGGCGATAGAACTTTTCGTCAAGTCATACTTGAGAGGCCATCGTATAGTGGCGTTTGGCCACTCCGCGGGCACGGGTGCAATGTGATGCTGATTCTCTTCTTTCCTCCCGCGCTTGACCCCCCAATATTTTAGAATGCTGTCTGTGAAGAATTTTCCCGTTCAGAAGCCCCCATACATCGCCATATTTCTTATCGAGCCAACTATGCTATCTCAAGACCTCTTTGATCAATATGCCGAGGAGCGAGTAAAGTCAGCAAATGCGTCCATGAATATGACTTTGAAGCGACGGGACACTTGGCCTGACAAGATTGCTGCAGCAACTTACTTACGGAGGAGAATTCCATGGAGGTCGTGGGACACCCGAGTCTTTGACAGATATATTGTAGCTCCCTATATTCTTCAGAGCTTCAAAACATCAGTTGACTCCCTCCTGCAGAAATACGGACTCCGCCTCGTAACTACATCTGATGGTCAAGCCGTTGTTCTAAAGACCAGCAAGATGCAAGAAGGACGTGGGTACCCTTCATTCGCGCCGTTCATTGAGGCAACCAGACTCTTCGGTGAACGGTGTGCCGTCATCCCGTTCCATATCATTTATGGTACAAACGTCGATTTTATGTACGTACATACTGTATTGCACTCAAACTACCTGATGGTAACTGTCTCTAGGCCTTTATACGTGCAGGAATCGTTATGCGATGTTACGCAGGGTCGAAGGCCTGCGTCAGTAACAAGAGTGGCTAGTGCTGGACACCTGGTAGGTGAACGAGGTTTATAGGAAATCTTCATCTCTATAGAAAGCATTTTGACAGATCATGCAAGAGAACCCCGACGGACTTGCAGCAGCTATTTGTGACCACCTTGATGGACAAAATCTCCAGGTTTCTTCTCGGATGTAAATCATAGACAACTTGATGTAACGAAATGATGTAGCAAGTAGGATATATCTTGTACTACAACTCTGGCAATAATCATCACACATATATAATCATATCGTTCTCAAATATATACTGCCTTTGATTCAGCGAGAACCACTCGGAATTAGTGGTACTAGTATTTCTGTTTCTGTCATTAGAGATAATAGCGCGCCCATTTCGCCTGAGAGTTTACGCGCTACGCCTGATGATGCTGATGAAACTGTTCGCTAGAGACGGTTTGATGATAAGCGATATAAAATCATATATGGACCGCGCTCAACATTGTTGTTCATCCCAGATCCTCTACAATGCACCACCGCAACCTCTCTTGTATATCTTTTCTGTGTATCTTCAGTATCGTTTTGCTTTCAAATGCTCAACATAACATAACAGTTAATAACACGAGCCCTCTCATCCAGGTATGGTAGTTACCACACGGGTCAAGCGCTCAAGGGTTGACGAGTCAATCTCTAGTATGAAGGTGGAGTAGGAGCTATACCTATCTGTCAAGTAAACTCCAATGGCAAAGTAATTGGTGGTCAAGGTGGTTGTTACAATGTGCGATCAGGTTGCACCAAGGGAGTCTCCATCGGGTTCAATATCACTAGCGCGGCCTCCTTCTCCTTCATAGGCGAGTATCTATATGTTTGACTCCAGGCACATCATAGACAAATGATAACCCAGGGTCTGCAATCTACATTGATTCACTTCTCGACTTTCAGTCCCCAATCTATACGGTGACACTAGATGGACAGTCAACGGATGTCCAGTTAACGGATGTCGACGGAGTTCGAACCTCTTCGGGGGTAGGTATATGTACTTCTCTATTTTCCAGGGCTGGCCTGAATCCTGAACTCGAGCACCAAGTCCGCTTGAGCGTCAAAGGACCGTCTCCTAACGGTAATACTTCTGGGCCAGATAGCCAGGGCGTTTTTTTCTCTTTAATCGGCTATACGTAGGTAGCTGTCTGATGAGCATGTCTCGTTTTAGCTGAGATTATGTCGACAGGTTCACAGAAGGCGCAGTCAACTCGACAGCTACACCAACTGATAGCACAAACGGCGTCATTCCTTCGTTTGCCATGATTTACCGCCGTATTGGCATAAGCGCCGCTGCAGCGGTTGTCATGGCTGCCTATTTAATATATTTATAACATCATGATCATGATGAGTATCCCACCATTAGGTTATTTCACGGAAGCTACGCCTTGGTCAGCTCAGACTCGGGCTCGGACTCGGGTTACAAAAACATAAACATTGTACATGTGGCAGTGTTTTTTTATCTTCATCTCCCTCAGTTTGTGCTGCATACTTGTACGGCTATGGTCTCTCTCAAAATACACACTCTTTTTGTCGCTTCCGTTTCCTTTTTATCCATTTGTTTTGCTCAACAAAATATCACAGTCAAGAACACAAGTCCACTGATACACGTAAGTTATTGTTGAAAGGTTCTACAAATTCCTTGATAAAACCCCCGTAGTATGAGGGCAATGCCCTAGATGCTCCCATATGCCAGATTATAAACGGCACTTTTGTTCCTGGAAGGCCGGGGTGCTATCTTATTTCGCCATCATGTACCGATAGTGTGACCATGGGTCAGGGTGGAAGTGGCGCAGCTTCCTTCTCTTTCAAAGGTAATTATAGTTGAGGATCTAACGCTGATTAGAAGTCAATATATGTCATATTAGGCTCAGCCATCTATATAACCTCAGCCCTCAACGACCTTTCTCCCATCTATACTGTTAGCCTTGATGGGAAGTCGGTAGACGTCGACGGCGTTAGACCTTCTGCTCCCTTTACATGCTCTACACTCTTTTCTCAAACAGACCTGGACCCCAATGTGGAACACCAAATTCGACTCAGCATCAGGGGACCATCACCAACCCGAAATCAAACCGCCCCAGGCAGTGAGAGTCGTTTTGTATTCTCGTTAATTAGTTTCATGTGGGTCAAGGGGTCTCTACGTCGTATGCGCAACTTTGACAGGACCTTTTTCCAGATACACCGAAGGAAGTGTCAAGGAAAGCAATGTGAATGCATCCATAACCCAGCCTAATGCTTCAGAAGTGCATCAGCAGCCCCTCGGCTTGTTGCTTGGAATGGTGTTGGCATTTGGATGGTTGTCTATCAGATTGTGATGAAAACATTCTCGTTGCTCTAGTACAACATGTTAATATGTTGTGGACTGGTCAATCATAATCATTCGTTTATACCCATGATATGATTTGGGCTTAACCACCAAAATGTAGACATTAGCCAAATACTCTGGATCACTTTGCTGCTGCTTTTCTTGCAATAGAGTATGTTGAATGCATATTGGACACTTATTATTCTAGGTGGTATTAGTTCTCGAGATTATAAAAATAGCCCTATATGGTAAAGTCAACTTTTAGACCGATACATCAGTTTTTTATGTTTCCGAACTAAGTATTTTCTGGAATGACTGTAATATGCAGAGTTAAAGCTAGCGTATAGACTAAGGAGAAACATAACTGACTGTAGGATCAAGATGGCGAAAGAAGTTGTCAATGTTGTTAGCCTTGGACCAGGCTTGGTGGTCGGTGATTCGTTTTTTGTTCGGTATCTGTAATTGGCCTGTGAATACTTATTTGTTGAGAAAGGAAAAAAACCCGCTGACATTGATATAGGACTTCAGTGAAGCTTTGACACGGGGTTTCAGGTCGTCCAGTATAGAAGCTTTAGATAAGGTCATTAAATGGGCATTCAGCATGTAGAAGAGGAGCCTACAAGCATGGTATAGGATAAAGGGGGCAGCTGATGGACTGGAAGAAACACCTGCTACCCATCCCACAGGGACCGAGGAGTCTCTGCCGAGGTTGAGCAATTGAGCAGTGTCAGTAAGAAGTCATAATCACCGTAGCAGGCGGATAACAGCAAGGTGTTCTTCAAAACGCTAGGTAGCGGGTTAGGTGGAACAATGAAAGGGTGGAAGCGAGACTCACATCTTGTGCATGAATACCTTGAAATTGTTGTATTGTAACAGTACACCCGCGCCACTCAACGCGGTAATTTGTGAAACATTCACTACCGCCTACCAGGTCTGTTGAGTCAAGAGGGGAGATCTCATTTGGCTGGACCTGCGGACGAAAACTTGGTAAACAACATAATACACAACCTTCCACGAAAAGTTGACCATTACCAGCGTGAAGTTTTCCCCAGGCTGTGGTGTGTCAAATGTATCTCGGTCTCGAAGGTGCACAATTTGAGTCCAGTATTGGGATACTAGGGAGCCACGGCATTCGCCTAATGTAGTAACACTAACAAGCTTTGGTGATGGTTTTATAACATGGCGAATGGGGTTCATTATATGGGATAATGCGTCTTGGGGAAGTGTTGGCAACTTGAAGTAAAGCAGAGGGTTTTATAAAACAAGTAGCGGCAGTGTTGAATGGCATGTCAGTAATCCGGAGACCTTATTTTTGTAATAGCACCGCCTCTGCAGGTTTCATCGGGCTTTTGAGCAACTGCTGTGAGGAGAAGCTGTTTTTGGTCGGTTCCCGGAATAAACTACGCCGCCTGACTAATTCTAAGGAGCTGCGAGCAAAGCGACGGCTTTATGAAGGCCATATGACAGGTTGCAATGTAATCGTAACGAGCTAGTTTGGCAAGTCTTTAGTATGTAATTGTAGATTATAGGCTAGCTGGGGAGCCTTCCACCATAAACTAGATATGGAGAGTTGGGGGTCTACGATCTGAGAGGTGGACGGGAGGAAGTTTAGCTGGTACTTGGGGGATCAGGAGCATTAGCACAATGCCATATATTGGATGTCAGTAAAAAGTACAGGTGTGCGCATGTCTCTAGGGGATAGTGTGTTTCATAGTGTTTTTACAGCAATTTCTATCAGCCGGCGGCCGTCCAATGGGGAGTCAAAATGATATAAAATCGGAAATGATGATGGCAGCGAGACAATCATCTCTTCATAATGCGTTCCATACGTTCTAGGATAACGTCAAGGCCACGGAGGAGAAGTACAAGGTGTGCTGGAAGAATTACGGATGGTTTCTGGTCTTCATTATAATTCTGATTTTGCAGTGCGCGTTCAAGCGCGATGGGTAGACTCAGCGTGATTCGTGTAAGCTGAATTGTGAGGCGTGAGCGACCTATGAGGTCAAGATACGATAGTTGGCGGAACTCGTGTTGCACTTCGAGGAGACGCGTGAGCTCCGTGTGTAAGGCGTAAATGCATGTACGACATGCTGTGGCAAGGTATTAGCGGCGTAACATGTGAGAGCATTAGGGGAGACAAGATACAACGTACTGAGTGCACGTTCACGGATGGATTCGAGAGTGGCGACAACAGAATCAATACCCTCATCGCCTAGCTTGATGGAAGGATTGACATCGCTGATTGCTCCTAGAGACCCCTGAGCGATGGGACTATGAGGTTGAAACACTCGATAGATGACCTACTCAGTAGCGTGCGTATAACCTCCAAGTCGCCGTCGAGAAAGTCGTTGAAGACGCCAAGGACAACGTCTCTAAATGTTTCATCGGCATGACTCTGAGGTCGAGCAGAAAATGTATCGAACGCCGCCGAGGGTGAACGGCTATCATACAATCGTCGAGAGGATGGCTTGCTCAAGACGTCATATGCGACGGAAACTTTCTGAAAGGCGTGTGTTGCATCTGGGTTATCCGGAAATTTGCTATTTGATAATGGTCGATGAGACATATGAGTGACGATAAGAGAAGATTGTCAGACGCACTCTGGATGGCATGCGCGGCTGCGGGAGAGATAGGCGCGCCGAAGAGTCATTCGATCGAGCGTTGGAGACTTTGTGACGCCGAGTATGTCATACAGGTTGTTTATCTGAAGAATTTGCCGAACAACTTGAGCTTTTTCCGGGTCGGAACCGGAGTTCGGGGGTGGAGGTAATGGTGGAAGGGATGCAGTATTCGAGCCCGAAGGTTCTGATACCCATGTAAGGTATTTGCGCTCGTACGACTCGATGTCTGCATCTTCCTGCTCATCTATGGGGAGGTGGAAATATGTGGTTGCTGTGGGAAGATATGGGAGGACAGGTACGTCGTTATTTCACACACATTGAACAATGAGTTAATCCAGGCTCACCAGTAGAAAGAGCATAGGAAAACATTGCTGGGAAGTGAGAAAGAGCAGTGGTGTTGCACTGTACGATGGCTGTGGAAAGTTCAGTAATTCATATGGTCGTTACGGCTGTCCATGGCTAAAGGCAATCACAGCATGTGATAAAAGATATAAAAAAAGTGAGTTGCCATTCTGGGATGTATATCACGTCAAATCAAATCACGTGGCACGTAGCAACTACAGCACTGTCGCGTTAAGCGAAGCACACAGCTTGCCCACCGCCCTTTTAACCTCCCCACGCTCGCCCATTGCGGTCAACAGTATCGTAGCTTCAGAATCGGGTGTCGCTTTTGTTGGAATCAGGTCATATCGACCAAACGCCCAGTTTAGAATGTGCATCCCATCTCCTCTCAACCACACAAAGCCTTTCACCCTCCATGTATATTCTTTCGAAAGTTTATCCACAGCGTTCCTAAGATTCTCTTTCGTTGGCGCTTCACCGTCCCAATGCCACTCAAGTATATCTTCTGGTGTGGTGTTTGTTGGTGCACAAAGGTGGCATTCCCCATACATATTATCATGATCATGACTATGATGCTGTGGACGTCTTTCAATAGGACCCCGATATATGGTAACCGTTTCGACTTCGTCGTTATGCGACGTCATAATTTGAGTGTGGTAGTGATCTTCTTTATCGAGGAAGAGTCGGGTTTCTAAGCCAAAAATCAGTTTAGGGTCAACACCATTTCTGCCGTTGCAGCGAATCTTGGGTGTGAGCTCGTTGAGAGTATATAAATGATCCAAAACAAGGTCTAGTGCACGTTCCGAAACGTGTTCCCATTTATTCTATTGAATATGAGTAATAATTTCCCAAGCACATATTAGGACGTACGATCAGGATAATGTCAGTATAGCTGGACTGCATTTTTGCTGTTGAGGATGTATCTTCATACCCAACAAAGTTCTCAGCATCTATTACTGTGATGATGGCATCTAATTTGAGGTTGCCTTGGGTGGCACGTTCTAGTTCGCGGATTTGGAAGGCTAACGTAGCAGGAAATGCCGAGCCACTAGTAAGCAGTCCAGTCAGTCTAGTTTGACTATTGCAGGAAGGCGTGTTGTGGACACGTACGAGCATTCAATAATTATACGATCTGGGCGGAATTTATCTGAGAGATAGACGTTAGTTGAAAAAGTTGGATGATGTCCTTGGATTAGGGACCTCTAATCTCTAGAAGGGCCGTTTGCATTTGTCCGACGAGGACACAGCACCTGGTTGTATCCCCAAACGGTCTTAGAACGTTTGCTAGTATTTGATCAGAGGAACTTACATACATCCGTTGAGAATCTCGCTAACGGCGGTGAGGCTTGATTGTTCAGCCAATTTACTATCGACTGGAACGTCTCGATGAGTTTTGGGGACTAATTTGCGTGCATTCTGTAGATGAGTAGTACACGCCTTCTACATCCCCAAATTCATTCTTTAACAGGACTACCTTGTAATCCTTTGGTAGTTGCGGGAGGAGTGATAGGATGACGGAGGTTTTTCCAGCTCCCAAGAAACCCGTAAAAACCGTTATTGGTATCGATGCCATAGCAGACGGGTCACGGCGGACGGAAGCCAGTGATCAGGCCAAGGCTTGTCAGGTGATTATCATAATACGCGCATGCCAGGATTAGCCGGGTTTGGCGCCTGCTTGGCCTTAACTACTACTGTACCCACTTTGCCCCTTCCAGCGCCTGTATAAGTTCTACTTGCATCATGTCCAAAGGGCAGCATCAATCAGGCAAGGATCCAGCGCGCCCTGCAGTTCCAGCTCAGCCATTCATGGTCAGCGCGGCGTTGGTTGCACAGCTTCATACGCAGTTGGCCTACATGGCATTCTTGACAGCACTTGTTGTTGGGTGTCTACTCCACTACAAGAAGATTGTGAAGAATGGGGTCGCAGGATATCCTGAGGAATGGTTCCCATCAGTATCGGCAACGTGTGTAGTTTTGACCTCGGCCTGACGCGTAGAAACTTTAAACGTGTTTTCAGAATCGGTGATTGGTACCCAGAACGCAATCTGTTCCAAATCATGATTGCGCTCACAGCAGGTTCGTTCCGGACTCCCTGTAAAGCTACAGGAACCCTAATGCAGATATATGACCAGGCCCACGCTTCGCCCTCGTTCTCTTTCAGTATTACTTACACTACCCAAGGCAGCCGTTGCTTGCGACACTAGTATTTGTGTTTGGAATTATACGGACTCTATCATGTGGTGGTTGGGTATATATCACTTCAAGTGATGATCATGACGTGCATGATGTATTCATGATCACATACATGATCTGCAATATCCCATGGATGCTTGGCGGAAATGGGTGTACTCCATCTGGGACTCGACTGAGGAGGAAAAGGTACTCAAGCCGTTTTTTCTTCTTTTTAAATGCCAACGCTCTATCTCCTAGGGTTCTCGTTTCCGCAGCGCAAGTGGATCTGCCTTATGAGGAAATGGATGTCTCCAATCTGATATTCACAACAGCTTCTTTACTTCAATAATCCCACTTGTTTATTTCTTTATACAGCATAAGGTGCACAGGGTGGCTGGAGGTAAGTCTTTTGCTGTTGGTTGTTCGTCTTGACCTCAAAGTTTAAGTAGCATATACACGCTATAGTTTCTTTGAATGGGGCCTTATTTTTTTCGATGTCCTGTATGATTCCATAACGGAACAGGAATTTAGAGAATCTGACCTGCATGTTGGTAACAACTTCTTGATCAATACGTCACACGCTTACCATATTTTGCCAAAGCTGGTTCTTGGACCCAAGGTTCAGTTATTGAACAAGTCCACTTCAGAAAGATCGTATGACACATAACTAAGTGTATAATTCTACGACGTACTGATTACACAGCAGGCCGAAGGACATTCCAGCTGCCGATATCAGAACCAGTCACTCAGTAGAGGCTTCTAATACCGACAAGTCGCTTCAAAATACAAGGTCCCAGAGCATTTTATCAATCTCCACCACCGCGCAGTTGGCTACTGGGTTTATTTGCGACGTGTACTTGTGTAAGCCCCTTTGTTGCTCTGTCCTAGCGTCCGATAGTTACACAGAACCTCAGCATACATATTTTGGTCAATATTTACATCGCTTATTCCAACCCTGTTCTATTTCTCTGTATGGGAGCTTGGCCTTGCTGGGCATGAGCTTGCTCTCCTTTCGACGCTCTCCCCTGTCTTCCTAATTATTCCACCACTGCTGCGCTGGTCGCGTACGCACGGTGGGCAGGCATTGCTTCACGCGTTAGAATTTATTGGACTTGCAGCATATATGCTGGAAAGCCCCGGAAAGCGACTTCTAGCTGTGGCGCCGGCGACGGCAGTCTTGATATTGAGGCAGTCAGCGATTTGGAGTTTAGATGAAGGCGCTAACGCCAGTTATCAAGGTATACGTGAGTATTCTTTGTGCAGTAGATCATCAGATGCTTATCTCGTAGTGGTGGCCCTGGGCCTTGTCGTTGCGTCTCTTTCGAAACACCTGAACCATTCCAACAACCCGGGTGTGTCTGAGTTAGCGCCTTTAACAATCGCATACGCTGATCTATAGTCATTAGTGTGGCCCTTTGTCAATAAGGAAGCAACAGTAAATAACAAGATCGGACTTATGCTTGCTCTTCTCGCTGTTTTCGGATCTTATACTTACTCTCGTCCCCCGTCATCAGAGAAGCCTACAAGACAAGCTTCACTCCCTTACATTAAGACAAGCTGGCTCACAGCTGCACTGCCCCTTGGTAGCCTCATATTTTCTCTTCACAATATACTCTCAGACTCAAGCACACTCATTGCATGGTCCTGGACCGGGTATCAGAATGGCAACGCCAAAGGCCCTGTTCCGCACCTCCACGGCGCTCTGACATTGATTGTCCAGTGTCTGGGTCTACTGCTCCCTATACTTCTATCTCACAAAGCTTCTGTTCTCCTGATGCACCCTGCCTGGTTTATATGTGGCGCATTGAGTGCCTATGTCATGTATACTTATAGAGGCTGGTCAGGTTACACAGGCGGTTTGGGTGTCGCTCTCTTCTTGATGTCAATTACGCCAAATGTATTGTTACGCGCGGCTCGTCTAGGAAAACAAGATGTAGCAAAGACATACGGCGGCGCATTTCTGGTCTACTGCATACTAAACCTAGCCAGTATCTTTACTGTGGCTTATGCATTTGTGCCAGGCGGTCAATACATGAGGGAAAGGACTGGCAGGTGAGCTTCAGCCTCTTAGCGCACTTCTGACACTACATTTTTTCCCTTGTAAGTGTTGTATTTGCTCAAATGGCATGCTTGGCGTTGGCCTTTGAGCGGCTTAAAACTCACCAGCTGCACCCACTCGGGACACCCAACAAATCGGTGTTATCTTTCAGTAAGGTCCTCCTCGCTGCCGTTTCTGTATTGTCCGTGCTTGGGACATTATATCGCTGGCCGAACCCGCCACGTCCATTCAAGCCTGGGCCCAGAATCTTTAACGCCGGCATTTGGACCCTGCACTTTGGAATTGACAACAATGGCAGGGATAGCCAGAAGGGTGTGACGAATCTAATCAGGTAGGATTTAATAGTTTCGAATAGCTTTTGTGATGACATGCCTGCTTTTAAAGGGATATGCAGCTCGATATCGTGGGGTTCTTGGAAACTGATCTGCATGTATGTGTACCACTTGCGCTTAATCCATGTTTTTAAACCATTCTTTGATAGCGGACATCATTCGGACATCGTGACTTGTATGACATTTAGACATCTCTACTCAGGACGGCTTAGTGACTCTTTCTCGCAGGACTCGAGTTGCAATTGAGGAACTAGGTTACGTACGAATTTCTCTACCCGCGCCTTCCACTTGAATTTTATTACTTGGCTCCTAGTACGCTGATATTGGTCCGGGACCAAACTCACATACATGGGGTGCAGCACTGCTATCGAAAGTAGGTTCGGATGTTGAGTGACGAAAATCAATTACGAAGCATACTTTCCTAGTTCCCCATCATCAACTCGACACATCACTTACTCCCTTCACCCCATGGCGAGCTAGCTCCTGCTATTGAGGCCATCCTAGATGTATATGGAACCGAAATCACTGTAGTCGTGGCTCATAACGGGCAAGGTACAAGAGTTGTCATCTACGCTGATATTGGCCGGAGCTAATGGTTAGCTTAGAGGAAGACCCACTCGATCGTGAGCTTCAGAGCAAGGAGTTGGCACGCATCATGGCGAATTCTTATCCGCGACCAGTGGTGTTCCTTGGGTATGTTGTGACAAAACCGCACGCCGAAAGACGTGAGTCGTTGTTCTCTTTGTGTAGATGACTGTGCAACCGAGCCCTGTATAGCATCCCCTTACAAGATTCTAGTCGAGGATGGTCGGGTACACGATATTGACCAGGATGATGAGGACCGGTGGTGTGAATATATATTCTACCGTGGTCTATACCGGACTTCTTACGCCCGCATTTCCCGTGGGATTATTACGGATACGGAGCTCCAGATAGGACAGTTTACACTGCCAAAATATGAGGTTGGAGTTCTAAATGAAACTCAGCCTGCACGGTACATAAGGTCACATAAAGAGAAGCTCCCTAAACACCACGTCAGCCCCATCATCACTCACTCTTACTTATCTCACGCAATCTCCAGTGGTTCCCAATGGAATACTACGGGAACGAACATAAAGGAGGTGTCAATGGTCACTTTTATCACGTTTTCGGGACGGTACGCCTATCAACTATGTTCCTCTACACTTTGATCATCTCCTTTGGTAGCCCCTGTATTACAACTTCCCCGATGATGCTGTATTGTAAGTGCACTAGTATAGTACTCTGTATGTATAAGATGTTGTAGTAGAATGAATCCCACTATACCACACCACTCGATGCATTCCTCAGCTATGACCAAGGTTGCCTATTTAAGACCGGCCCGCCTTCATTTGCTGTTCCCTGATCATCTCTATCTCCTTCGCTACTTCCTTCCTGGTCATTGTTATCGACCCACTGCCCTTGCTCCTCATCTTCCTCATCTTCCTCATCTTCCTCCTCTTCATCTTCCTCATCTTCCTCATCTTTGTCGTCGTCGTCGTTTTCCTCATCCTCATCAGCCTCCTCTGTCTCTTCAGCACCGTCCTCAGTGTCCTCATAGAACTTATCTAAGTCTGTCCACGGGCCCTGTGATATACCGTTCTTTGCCTGAGAACCAACAGGCGATGAGCCGCTAACCGGTGTAAGGACCATTGGTGGTGCATTTGCTTTACTCTGCTGCTGTGATGGGAAGAGCGCAACAGGCGCAGGAGCATGCAGGGGTTCGTCTATTTGGCGTAGGGAAGGCTCGACGCCGCGTTCGAGCCAATCAGGCAACAATCCGTCTAACGACATGGTTCGACCAGTTACAGTACTCAACGAACCTATTAGGGCGCTTCCTTCTACTTCACAGTTAATCGTAGTCTGTACGGGGGTCTCTTGGACTCACCATTGTAGTTTCGCTCGTCTTGTACAACTCCAGTTTTCCCCTCGAAGAGCACCATTTTGACTTGCTCTCGTCTAAGAATTACTCCTGCTCGTGCGTCCAGATCCATGTCGCTCATCGAAGAAGTTGGTAATAGACCAGCTAATAGCGACGAGAGCATTCTAGCACGGTCACGTACGTCGTAATTCAAATCATAGCGAGCAAGAGAAAACACGTATAGCCTAAGAAGCATCAATGTCCGGTCGTTGGGGCTGAGTACGAAGAGTTTGGCAGCAAGCGTTACTATTTGAATCTTCACGGGGGTTGCCTTGAGGTGCGAGTTGATAAAATTTGAGTTCATCAGTACCGATATGAAATCTCAAAATAATTTTATACCTCTTGGGGAAAGGTTTTTGCTGCTTTTCTCAGAACGTCTGGGGCCCATTCCGCTACACCTACTGGGCCTGGCCCGGGTGACTCGGATGCCGAAAACTGTCCAACTAACCAGAATATACATGCCCGGGCTTGTGCGTGGCGGATACCGTCGACTTTCCTCGCTAGATGTGATATAATTGTAAAGGGCGATTGTGATTGACCATCAGCACTCGAGGAAGATGGCTTCGTGAGCTGCATTTGGATGAGGTGTTTGAGCACCAACACTGCACTGCTAACCACGATATCTATGATAGTAATGAGGTTGTGAAGATTTTGAATACAAGTGACTCACCGTGGCCGCCCTTGATCATGGAAATTAATGCATTTAAACAATGTTGGGTAGATTCGGGTACAAGCCGAGCACATGTCCCAATTCCATAGATTGAGTCCGAGCTGACAACATCGTTTGTATCATCAGAATAGTCCTGTAAAGGGAGAACGTGACATGTGCCTAGCAAAGAGGTGATGAACACGTACAATGAGCTCCCGGAGGATAGCAGCGTAGTTATCAGCAGATATAACACTGAGTAGGAGCTTGATCTTGTCTTGTTTTACTTGTTGCAGGTCGTCGATGCGAACAAGAAATCGGGGATAGAAAGGCGCAAAGAGATGCTTGCAGTAACATGATATAATAGCGCAACGAAAAGGGTGAAACGATTAGCTTACCGGAACTATTCGAGAAATGACATTGAGGTAAACCAACACGACGCGTTCTACCTCTTTGGATGTACCGAGCAGTCTGAGAAGCGGATGGACGATCTTTGGAAAGTAGGAAGGCGGCGCTGCATAGAAAATCACCCGCGCAGCCGCCAATACGACCTAGATATAGAACTATCAACTCTGCACAATAGTCGGCCCGTTGACGGTCGTCACATACAGCCGGATTCCTACTCTGGAACAAGGGCTCTGCTGATGTTAGAAGAAGTTTCACGTCGTTGTCCATTTCTTCATTATCGTCCCTAATTATTGGCCGTGGGAGCATTACTCGGACATATCGAAGGAGGAGGTTCATGAGATCTACTTGTCCCCATTCATCGACATCAACCAAGATATTGCAGAAACGCCGATATTGCTGGTGAAGGAGATCAAGTCGAGTTGGACAGATAGCTTCAAAGGCCACCACCACACTACCAATGGAAAGGGGAGAACGGTCATTCAGAAGGGTTCCGAGTATATCAATCAAAGCTGGTAAGTGAGATTTGTCGAGCCTAAGGAAATTGTCAGTAGACTAGAGTAAAGAGGTTGAATACGTACTCAAAGCACTTCGGAATAGCTAGGGCCGCACCCTTTCTGACATACGGGCTCATATCCGCCGCACATTTCTTGATAGCTAGTACGATGAGGCTTCCGATCATGGGGACTTTGATTCCGCTCAAGACACGCAATGCCATTGCACGAATAAGAGGGTTACTGTCTGTCAGATCTTTTTGGAAGGTATTTATAGACAGCAGAGCAAGATCAGGTTCTTGTTCCGCGTAGCGCAAAAGATATATATAAACGAGTTTCCGAATTTCGAGGTTTTGAGACGCGACGTTCTTAACCACTTGAGCAAAATATTCAGACACGTTTCGGCCTTTTGATATGAACTATGTAGGTCTGTCATTGGTAAAATAGTAAAAAACGAGACTTTTACGCACTGCTATAAGCCTCTTCATGGCATCCAACTTTTCTCTATCACTGCTTGAGTCTAATTGGCGGCGGAGATCCTTCGTTTTGTCATCGCCACCTTCAAGATAGAGCGAGCTAGAAGCACGCGCTATATTGAGATCTCTTGTATGTTCCGAGAACGACTCTTGTATTCGCATTCCCAGTCGTGAAGCATTTTCGGTTATTGCATTCAAGTATTGGCCTGACATGAAGGTGAGCAAGCGGTGAGGAACGTATTCCAAACTAGGAAAGTCCCCGTCACGTGCGAGTTACTCTATATAATATAGCAACAATCATGTTTGATTTGAAGGAGGATTGTCTACGCTCTGCTGCTCGTCTTGCTCGTACCCTTCAACTTTTATGTCATTGAGCCCCAACTGCTCGTTTTGATCCCAAGTCCTATCATATGCTTCGATTGTCATGTTAGGATCAGGATCAGGTGCATACAGATTCTGCACGTAAGAATTTGCAAGAGGATCGTCTATGATAACAGAGAATTTTCGTTCAACGTTTTTTATCTGAAGATTGCCAGATCAACTAAAATCATAAGGCGGGATATCACAAAATTTTACCTCTTTCAGATTCTTCAAAAACGCTTCAAACTCAGTTCTATCGTCTGCTTTTGATGCATCTCCTTTGGCGAAAACCTTGACAGAAAGTTCCTCATAAACCTGAGTGAGGATGCCCTCCAATGTTGTGAACCGGCCACCTAAGGTACCATGTTGCAGGACCAGATCAATTTCAGGGATAGTGAGACCAGCAGTCTCGCTCTGCAACACATGTCAGATGATTGGAAATCATAGGCTAGGCAAATATCTACCTTGAGGATGTCACGACTCAAATCCTCACGATCTTCAACTTTGAGGGTTATCTTCTTTCCCTTTTCTGATATTGCCGACCCAGATTTGACCTCGTTGTCGCGATAACCACACCGATCACAATTCGTCGACATGATCAGAATGTCCTACCCCAAAAGGTCAATATTTATAAAGGCAACTAGATAAGGGGCTCACTTTGAAATATGGGATGCTGACTTTCTTCATCTTTGTATCCAACGGGTGACCACAGCTCGAGCAATGTCCATGGAATACAAATACTTCGTCGTCCGTCACCGCGTCCGTTGTGATCTCGTCACTTTCTATTACTGTACTAGGCTTCTTTGCAGCCTCCTCTGCAGACACCAAACCGAGTGAGATATTGTGCTCCAGTGTCCGATGGTACGTGCGCATGTTCCATTTTGGATCTGCGGTGGTCCCAAAAAATTCAATCCAAGAGTTTCCTGCAGGGTCGTCTAATTTGAGGGTGAACGCTGTGAGCGAGGCATCTTTGTCTGAAGCTTTAGGAATATCGCCTGCTGCTTGAATATTATCGCCCTCGTCGTCCTCGTCTCCCAGAATAGCCTTCAATTGGTCAATAAGGGCTTGTATTCTATTATAATTCTCTGGGTCCTGAATGCGCCGTAGGGGTTGATCCATATTGAGGTCTGAGTATACATCGCGTATCAGACCCTCTACAGTCGTTAGTTGTCCTCGAGATGTGGGCGGTAAGGTCAGCTCGAGTTCCGGAATGATGATTTCACAACTGGGCGATCGAACGATTTGACGGTCAAGATCTGATCTGGCAAGTATTCGTGCGGTGTATATAGACCCCTCAGCTGCACGGATGAGTCTCAAGAAATAAAGTAGGCTGTGGAATATTACATTGGATGTTCCCCGCAGATTGTATCTCATTGTTTTGGCGCCCACAATGCTCGCATCGGAACGACATGACGATCACTTCACGAAAGTAGGGTATGGAAGTCAACATGAGCCGCGTTACGCCCTACATCGTTGAGTGAACTAAGATAACAATTGCGACTAGAAGATATAGATGCCATACCTGTTCTCTACAACTCATGCAAAGGGATTGAATCTCTTGAATGACTTTATCGTCAATCTGTGGATCATTTTTGGTGTTGTCTAGGATGTCTTTGGATTCATTAGCTTCGTCTGATTTTATTGCTAGCGATCCGATAGTGGGAAAGAGTTCTTCTTGTTGAGCCATCGAATGCAAGGCGGCGAGAGATATAATATGGTATCTTATCAGTCGGAAAAAACATGTGACAAATAGTGACTCTCGCGTAATAATGTATAAAATTGCTACGTTCTACATAAACTACCGCTAAGAATATGAAATGCATCAGTTGAAGACAACATCTACAGCGGAGTCATAGCATTTCCGTATAGTTTGACATGTCCTCGTAATACTTGGGGAAGGCAAAAAGGCGATAGGAGTTGTCACGTCTGGCAAAACAGCAACTCGGACGCTTGTCGCATTTGAAACCACTGGACAGGTAAGTTCCCTGGAGTAACACCGGTTCCACGAGGCTGAAAGGTCCTAATGTCCCCTTCAAAGGAGCAGGTTTGAGCCTAGTGACGCTCGGCGACAGGTGAAGAAGGCTCGCGTTTAACATTCTGAAAAGGAGTGAGAGAGCTGCAACGGGTATATATATGTAGAGCGGCTTGACAACTAGCTAGCCTGTGAGTCACGGTGTATACGAAGACGGTGTATACATAGTTCCAAAGGAGCTTTGTTATGTTCAAAAATATATTTGCTTGTAGAATCAAGTCTTATCTCCCTAGAACTGTCAACATGGTTTAAATTATTCCCTAATCAAATACCTTTTAGTTGCTACGGTTTTTAGCATGCTGGCCGCATCTCCCACGCTAAGTGGTTTAGACGTTGAATGTGAAGACTCCTGAAAACTAAGTAACTGAGGTCAATCAACAACCGTCAAAGTGAAAGCGCTGTATGTATGGATGTGAGACGAATGCTCACTGGCGGCTTGCGATTGTCGCTAGCTTGATTGTATGGAGGGGGTCCACTGATAACATTTATGCATGATGGACAATTCTGATTTGACCGTGATAGGTGTATGAAAGTCCAAAGTACGGGATAAATACCCCTTTCAGGAGCCGCTGGTACCAAACAACTGGTCTGGATATTTTTTGCCAGATTAGCAAGGATCTGATGAGTTTGAGATCAGATTACTGATGGGTGACGTGACTTGACGGGTGTTGCTGGAGCAATATAAGAGTAGAATTGGACTTGTGACGAAGGGTTCTTGTGGGGTTGATAGATATCCGGACGCGTCTTTGTAAATTACTTTGGACCGACCGCCAGATGGGGTAAATGATAGGCTCAAGAGGTTTCATCTTGACAATACCAGGAACAATTGTTCAGTCATATAGGGGGGCTGCAAGGGCAATAATGAAGGCCAGGGTAGGCGTTCAATTTTGGAGATGCTAGCAGGTCAGGAGGTACTTGCACTGGAGGTACTTTGCGCTGAACAGTTCCTGATAACTTTGGCTGGTCGCCTTTCACCGCCAGTAAAAATCCTGCTATGGCCAGAAGCTGACGAGTTAATGGCGAAGCAGTTGACAGTTGAAATATTATCTGTACATCCATGATCCTTGAACATGAGGATACATGTTGATGTTTGAATCGTGGGTGTGAGTTTTGACATGATGAATGCCGTAGGAGTCGGAGATAATGATACTGACCTAAGATTAGGGTTACAAATATCGGCAAATTGAGCAGGTTGTCTCCCTCGTTGAGCGACTCTACACAGCAGCAGTGATCCACGTAAGATCATGCTGCCATCGCAGCTCAATCAACAGCCAGCTCTTCCACCACCTTCTTCGCTCCAGTCTGCTCTTCAAATGGACCCTAATCAGCACATGCTCCAGCAGCAGCAGCAGCAGCAGCAACAACAGCAACAGCAACAGTCATCACCCCAGCAATCTGCCTCAGCAACCCCGAACAAGAGAAGAAAGAAAACGGACGGCGGAGGCGAGGAGATGGGGTCCGCATCTGAACCTCGTCGACTACGACGATCTCATGAAGCGTGTGCGAGGTGTAGGAGCAAGAAAATAAAGGCAAGTCCCGACGGGCGACACCGGCGGCAATTTCCATCTTACACTGACCTTCTCCTCGCCTAGTGCGACTCGAAGCACCCTCGCTGTACGGCATGTGCGACCGCTGGTACGGCTTGTCACCAGGAGGATCGACATCGTCAGACTTTGACGCCGCGCGGCCACACCGAGCGCATTGAGCACCAGGTTGCCCAATGTGAGGCCCTCCTCAAGCGCCATATACCTGGCTTCGACCTCGAGAAACTCGACGAGATCTTGGCTCGCGAAGGCATAGATGTTTCTACCGTCAGCCCCCCACCATTGACGCCCACTTTCCAATTCCAGCAAACAGCAACCTCTTTTGCCCGGACCGCTCCTCCGGCAGGTCAGCAGCCCATGCCGCCACCTCAGCCTGGCATGTATTATCCCCCTCCGCATATGATGCCCCCGCCACACGGGTATGGTATGATGCCTCCCTACCCGCCTTTTCACCCAATGCAAATGCAAGGCCCCCCAGGTTCCTATAATCCCCATATTCATCCACAATTTCAGCCCCCGCCGCCAGGGTATATGCCGCCTCCGCCTGGTCACGGCCCACCACCTCCGCCACAGCAACATCAACCGGCGCCCCAGACTCAGGGCTCCGCCTCAGTGGGGGCCCAAATTTCTCGCGAGTCTGCCGTTGTGAACAAAGGCCAAGACCCAAATGGCAATGACATGTCTAACACTGAGGTAGATATAATTGTTCTATATGTTTATATATACGACAAGTTTAACCGTTTATCAACTAGGCGCTGGCAAAGAACTTCGGTGTTTCTGCTGCCATTGTCAACGACCTCAAACTCAGTCCCGGCCCAGTCGATAAGGAAGATCTCGCTGTTGGCTCAGGTGGTCTCAGCTCGGGACGTGATCGTGATATCCATGAGGCTTCCATGCCTCGTGATTCCTCCAGTTGGGTTAAAATTCTAGTCCGTCGCAACTCAGGCGCTGCTGGTGCACCTCCGAATACAATCGAGCTCTCTGCTTCCACTAGTGGCAATTCGTCAGTTGAAGTATGGCTTCCAAAGGATCGTAAAATGGTGCAACATATTGTCGAAGGCTACTTCACACGCCTGAATGTCCATCGCCCGGTCTTCGTGCGCAAGGATTTTGAAAACCCGCTGAACGACTTGTATGAAGGTCGGACTGTATCTCATGACCCCGGGTACATCTGCAGTATGTACTTGGTATTGGCCCTTGGGACGCTTAGCGAGTTGAACCATCGCGCCGTTAAGGCTGAGTTGGAAAGCTCAGGAGACGCTCTCGGACAGCTAGGTTCCACGGTGGCTAAGAAGCTTATGCCTCATGACTGGCCTGAGCACGATGAATTCTTTGGTCGAGCGTTATCTGTCAAGCCAGACTTGCGCGTCACGGTATCCAGTTTGCAAGCTCTCATCTTGCTGCACTGGTATCTCTATACTGAGGTCAGAGCATATGATTCCTTTTTGTGAATTCCATTCTGAGATCTTTCTAGAGGCAGGGCCGTACTCTTTGGCGCCTCGTTGGGAGTCTTGTCCGGCTTTCCATCGAACTTGGTCTTCACCACGACCCCACTACTCAGATGATGCCAACAGCTCAACCAACGCCAGGCAATCCACCGCTGCCTCCTCAGAAGATATTTACAGATGAAGAATGCCAACTCCGCATCCGTCTTTGGGGCATTGTCCTTGTGCATGACCGCGGGACTTCCATTTTACTTGGTCGTCCTCTTGCCATATCCCCCAGCGACTCCAGCACCCCATATCCTACTCGTCCGAAAGATATCCGCTCTGCTGATCTCTCGGAACATTTTGAATATTCAATGCCTGTTGCTGATATCCAAGCGGACATCATCAACTCGCTCTATGCCCCCAAAAAAAGGCAATTTTCAGATGTCATTATGCGTAATGCGACGCGAATCATTAAGCGCACGTCTGATTTCAGGAAGAGTTTACCCGAGAAATACCATCTATATTTTGCGGGAACCAGTGACTGGCCGCTTGACAGGAGGAGCAAACTTGTTCAAGAGATTACGGAGGACGAGGGGTTAACTTTGCTGAAGATTGGAATTTCAAGGATTTTGCTCTTGAGAGCACTCTTTAACTCCAAAGAGCTATCTTATGCCCACAGGCATCGTGCTCTTGTCGATGGTAAGTATCTTATACACACATCACAACCTCTGTAGTGACTAATTATTTACTTCAGCCATTATCACGTCTCATAATACGATTATTGTCCACAACCAGCTCATCCGCTTTCCGGACATCGCCTTCTTTACATCTCCCATTCCCCTTCACATTGCGGCCATGGTGATCCTATATGGTCATATGTCCAAGTGTGAGATCTTACCTCGTACAACTGCGCTTGAAGATGTCTGGCTTGCACTTGACATGCTTCCACGCTTCCGCTGGCGCTGGGAGCGTAAGGATTTTAACGGGGGTCATCCCCTCATTGCCAAACTTGCAGAGCGCGTCATGGATGTTGATCTATCTAGCATTGGGCCTGTTACTCATCCTGCTCTTCTTTGCGAGCCCCAGTGGGATGAGGAAATGTCGCCCGTACCCAAGTCACAGCAGAGTACTCCAACTCTTCCTGCGGCTGGATATCCTAATGGATCTAATGGCACTTCTGTTGTCTACGGACCGCATCCACGGACCATCAATGGCAATGGAGGTGGCAGTAATAGCAGCGGCAGTGGTGGATCAACACCTCCGGATGACCTTGCCGAAGTACCCCATCAACTATTCTATCCATTCTTTCCAGAGTCGGGAGTATTTTCCATGCCAGCACAGAATACGAACGGGAGTGCGCAAGGACAACATCGAGATTATAGCCAGCTATTGGCTGCTGCTGCTGCGGGGCAGGATGGATCTTATGGGTGTCAATCGCAGGATGCTTACATGTCAGAGGAGAGAGAGCCTCAGAACAACGCGCCGCAACAGCCGAGCATGCAGATGTGGATGGTTGTGAGTGTGCTAAGTTCGATTACAACTTTGGTTGCTGATGCATTTGTACCTAGCAGGGGCAGAGAAGCACGATACCAGCGTATTCTGTGCCTCCCCAGACTTGATTAACACTCCGCTCTACTCTTGGTTTGGATTGTTATATGCCCCCCTCCCCCCCCTTTTTTTTTTTTTTTTGAATCTCTGTTCTTTCTCGTTTTGATCAAAGTCCTATTATTGACAATACTGTGTGTACGATATGTCCCTACTTGTCTGCCCTTTTCCTTTGTTCTTTTACTACTGGTATATTGTGATATGTGTTGGTTGTCTAATCGCTACAGCCTTCCAATGAATGAAGTAATGAGCTCTTTGCCGATGAGCTACATTTGGCACCAGGCCTGGTCGTTCATATATAGATATATTCTAAGTTAAATAGATCGAATAAACGCTTGAACGCGTAGTCTCGCGATAGAATGATTGCAACAAGTCTGAATTTACATAGACGACAAGCCTCTCCCTCACCCACACTTTCCGCTGTCATAAACCATCCAAGCGTACAGGTGAATCTGGTGAGAGGTCATCTGGACCCCTTTGTATCTCTTTTGAAGTATGAACTGTTCACGGCGGTCGCTTGTATCATGTCAAAGATGGTTTCGCCAACGCCCAGGAACTTCTCTGTCGCAGAACGAATTGTTGGATCAGATATGGCGGATGAGTCCGGACTTTGCAATAGAAGACAAATGTGAGTTTTGGGTAAGCAAGGAGAAGGAGTAGGACTGACGATAGACCACTTGAACGTCGGACACCTGCTATTACGGTGGATAGTAATGCAGCGTCAACCGCGTAGTGTACAATTCTGCCTAAGACCATTGTGGGTATGACTTTAGCTACGGGGGTTCCCAGCTATTCGAATATACGAAGTGGTTACAGAGAAAGGCGAGGGTTGGCATTTCCTAAAGCGGTGACCATATTTACGTAATATATTATATGTATTGAACTACTTTTCATCTTCGTCTCCTTCTGAGCTAATTCCAAGCCACGCCCACCAATCTACACCCTGCTTATGCACCATCATCAACGCTAGCATCACTGGCAAATACCACAAGCTATGTTGAAATAGGATCCGGGCTTCCTTTTCACCACCCGTGCGCCAGAATTTATATGCAACTCTAGCACAGGCTATATTGGGCACTAGGCCTGTTAAAGCCAAAGTCCAGGTGGTCAGCCCTGAGAGGGGAAATAGCAGGCAACAGATCGGAGTAAGGAGTAAAGCATGGCGGAGGGCGACTAATGCATTTTTGCGAGGATCAAGAACGGAGAGCATAGGATAGCCTGCTTGGGCATAGGAACCCCTTACAATATGAGAGAGAGAGTTAAAATGGGGAAACTGCCAGCTGTAGAGTAGCATAAATAGGGCAAATGGTGCGAGTGGGTTGTCAATCAGGGTTTGATCAAGGGGTATAGGGGCGGAAGAAAGAAAAGATGGGAGGAACAGGTGAGTGGAATGAGCAGTTGTGGGAACGAGTGATCCTCCGCATGCAGTCCAGCCCATGACTGGAGGAATTCCTCCAACGACTGCACCGACCCAGGTGTTGGCGATACTGCGGCGTTTGCTCCAGGTGTAAAGGCCCGCATAAAGTGCAATGTTGGCGGCGCCAAGAAAGGCGGTAGTGGGGTTAACCATGGTAAAAAGGATAGCGGGGCCTGCGACACCAGTAGTGGCCGCAAAGGCTGCGGCATGAAGGGGTGTTATTACTCTACGAACAAGGGGCCGTGCGCGGGTCCGTGCCATTTGAGCATCAAGAGGGATTTCTTGTAGTTGGTTGAGTGAATTCGCTGACGCGCAGCAAAGAGCTGTGCCAATCGCTGTGGAGAGAAGAATGGGAAGAGAAGCGGGAACTGGTGACAGGGCGACGCCTGACATAGCAGTGAGGACTACGAGGGTACTGAGGCGAGATTTAGAGAGCTGAGCATATACTTTTATAAGACGACGAGGAGTCAACTGTTCAGCAGGGCGATAGGTAGCAATAGGTGGGGCAGCAGTTGACGAAGACGTCCGATTAATATTGTTATTGGGTGGGGAAAGCCATTGTGAATTTGGAAAAAAAAAGGACGTGAATAGTGCGGGTCCTACAGAATTGGAAGACGCGAATCGACGAGTTCTATGTGTTTTCGTCTTGGTCAGCGTACGAGACGATGCCAAAAGAAGGCTTGTCGTTGTCCATGTTGAAGAGCTCACGAGATAGTTTGTTCGCAGGAAGAGCATAAGAGTAGGCGCGGAGTTTAAATATAGTTTTACCACCGAACCACCACCACACCCACCACCACAATATGCCTGGTACACATCTGTTACCTGCTAATCTTCTAAAATTATTTGCACCACGTCCGCCGCTGCCATGGCTGCGTCCAGTAGATAAGGACATTTACCATGTTCGACCAAAAAACGTAGCAGGCGTGGCCCACCTCCTTTCTGAGCTCAAGGAGTCCAACACTGCTACTCTCCTTGCTAGCGGCACTGCAGACGGTATGGAAGAAGGCGAGGAACCCATCTTTACGCATGCAGAGGAGATTAAAAGGCAAATTCGGCGTGAAGAGAGGAAAGCACGCAAGGTCGAAGAGTTCAAAATCGCAAAAGAAACTTGTCAGTCAACAACTTTTTCTTCTTATATGGTCTAATTCTGGATCATAGACAAACCTGCTGATGATGCAGAAGCTGTCGGGGATCCTTACAAAACGCTATTTATTTCGCGTTTGGTATGTTACAATAACCTCTTTCACGTTAATGACTCGTTCTTCCTAACTTCGTTTCCGTCGTATAACAGCACAAGAATGCAGCAGAAACTGATCTCCGTCGGGAGTTTGAGACATACGGCACTATCGAACGTGTGCGTATTGTCCGTGACAAAAAAGGGCGTAGTCGCGGTTACGCTTTTGTTGTCTACGAGCGCGAACGCGATATGAAGGGCATGTTCTCTGTCCATTTAGTGATATGCCTGCAGCTAACAGAATATATATCATAGCTGCATACAAAGAATCAGATGGTCTCCACATAATGGGCAAGCGCATTCTTGTCGACGTTGAGCGTGGCCGTACTGTCAGGGGCTGGAAACCTCGTAGACTGGGCGGCGGACTTGGTGGACGCCCCAAGCGAGTTGAGCCTGTTGCTGCTGCACCTGCCCCCGCTTTTCGCGGCGGTTTTCGTGGTCGGGGTGGAGGCTTTGGTGACAGGGGTGGTGGCTTCCGCGGTAGAGGAGGCGGATTTGGCGGGCGTGGGGGAGGTGGAGGTGGGTTTGGCGGAGGTGATAGAGGCTATAATGACAGAGGTCGAGGAGGGTTTGGCGGAGGGGACCGTGGACATGAAGAGCGTAGTGGCGGATTTGGCGGCGGTGACCGGGGGGGCGGATATGGTGGTGGTGGTGATCGAGGTGGAGGTGGTGGTGGTTTTGGCGGTGGTGATAGAGGAGGCGGAGGCGGCTTCCGAGGTGGGTATGGTGGTGGTGGTGGTTTCAGAGGTCGGGACGATTTTGGGCCGCCAGGCGGTGGGATGAGGTATTTTACACCCTCTCAATCTCCGATGTTCAAGTTGCTGAACCAACTTTTTCTTCTGTATTTCTAGGGGTGGGCGCGGTGGCGGCATTGGTTACGGTGGTAGTGGTGGCTTCGACGGCCCACCGAATGGATATGGTCCTCCTCAAGGGCAGGGCGGACCTGGCGGGTATGGCCCACCTGGGGGTGGTATCGGGTTCAAGCGCGAAGGACCTGGCGGGTTCGACGACCGAGATGCTAAGCGCCCGCGCTATTAGTGTTTCAGACTCGTGAACCATGAGTGACTTAGGTATGGAGGTGACTGTATCCGCCTGCTTCTTCTTTTGACCATAGTGCGGGTTTCGTGGATGGTTGAGGTTGTGGTACTGGTACTTGGTTTTGATATCATCACCATTGGGTTTGCTTGGACCTGCTTTCTTCTTTTGCTTCTCTGTTCCTCTCTTCTCACTTCCGCTTGTTGCTACTCCTATCTCTATCTCTATGCGTAAGTATTATTGCCCCGCCTCATGTCGGGGCACAAGTTTCGAATCCAGAATCCAATCAAGCTATTTTGAAAGGTGAACAAGAGGTTAGTATTCCAGGTGATAATTTTCCCCCACCGCTCTTCGTTGGTAATCAAAAAGCTTAAAAAACCGCGCGAACTTGGCCAAAGAAACGAAGACGCGCATCTGGAATGGATTACTGACAATCTATTAGGCCGCCACTTTTTTCACGGCACTCTCGATGAAAAATAAAGTCGTGCGGCTGGTGTCGTTGTCCAGGCAATAAAACGATGGTGACGGTGCCCACTTTGATTTCTTTCATGGGATTAAATTGTCCGAAAATGGGGCGGAACTTAGATAGGATTTCCTTGCTTTGCAAAGTCATGTCTGTCACACTTCAATTCTGTGTTTACTGTCTTGTGTGTCCCTCTTGTTCGGACTTGCTATTATCGATAAGAAATGGTAGATTGGCTGACAGGAAGTTACAGGTATTTCTGGGTCTATCAGTGCATGATAGCTTGAGTGGCGTAATTCGTTCATTGTTGGCGGCCAGTCGACTTGTGATGCGTAGTACCGACGATCGCTTGGAAAAGTCTTTTTACCCGGTCGAGGGCCAGAGCGGTGCTTTCCTTTTTTTTTTTCTTACCAGTGGCGTTCCGGAACAATCCCTGGGAGTGGGAAGTGCTCAGGGTTGCGTCGATCAGATTATCAACCCTGAAACTCTCTCGACGAGCACTCGTGACGATGAGGGATATTTTTTCCGGGCTACATAATACTAATGACACGTCTGTTATCTGTAGAAGTGCCATGATGAGGTGATAATTTTTTTTTTTTAGTTCCAGGAATCTGCTGCTTGAGGAGCATTTGCAATTCACAGTGATCACCCCGATCGTGTTCACCATAAGAGGCAGGTTCGGGTGATCTTTACAGAGTTAGATTATGTGCTCGCGCTCAGGGCGGCTGTGTGCCGACCTGTTCCATGTGCTCCATTTGTACATGACGCCCACCTCTCAGGCCTTTCGCGGACTTCTACATGTGACACGAGACCCATCAGCCTCATCTCGCGAGGAATTTTTTCGTTTTTTTTTGTTTCTCGTTTGGCTCGATCCCCGATCATCTTAAAGTTGCGGCCAAGCCCTTCTCCGCGGACGACTAGCCACCGCACTTCCATAGCTCGCCGATCACATTTTAGCATAGGCAATCGATGCGTGACAAAACAAAACTTGACGGCTTTGTCGATATGGATCAAAGCTTCGCGGTTCATGGATGACTGACTTGAACTTATACCTGTCCCGTCTGTCTAATCACTAGAACTTGTCCGACTCGAACGTTTGGGGCATTGGCACGGGTCGTGAGTGTCGAGGCGAGGGTGCCCGGCTCCGTTCCCTTGCCACCAGTTTTCTCACTGTGTTCCTAGATCCCATCGGCTAAACAACGTCAGCAAAAGGGTTCATCCCAACCCCTCCTCCACCTTTTTAGTGCTCCCCTCGTATCTAAGACTCCTTTCTAATTTTTTCCTCAAATAACCTAGGCTCCTATATTTTGTTCCCGGCAACTCCACGTATCGTTTTTTATACTTCTTCTTCCATCTTTCCTGCCGTCCTGCCTCTACAATAAAACAAAAGTCCGTTTCGGTCTTGGAAAACCCGCTCTCGATTGCTCGATTCATCAACGTCGTGGCACAGTCTACACTTATCGATATCTCCCATCCTGGCTGTTGTACTAATTCCCAGGCTGAACCACCCCAGCGTTTGCAAGTCGTTCTCTTCATACAATCTTCTCACAAGCTTATGTTTTTTTTTCCAAGCCAAAGATATGCCCCAATACGAAGCATATTCTTCTCTTCTTGATATTTGTCCCAGACAGGAGCCGGCAACCTCAAACTTTGACTCTTCTAGTTTCGTACAATCGCAGGTCACTAGTGACTCGGCTACCACCGCTGCACCCCTGCATACGTACTCCCCAGAACCCTGTTTAAGTACTACCACTCACTCATCTTCGTCACGAGCATCGGGCTCCGAGTCTCCCGCCGATGAAAAGGATTGTTCCTCAGTTCCACAGCGGTCGGAGTCTATTCCAAGCTCAAATGGCAAAGACAACAAGGAGAAAGTGGAGAAGCGCAAGCGGTCTCGTGTGACACCAGAGCAATTGGTACACTTGGAACGTTTCTTTCTACTTGACCGCAGCCCTACGGCCGTTCGCAGAAAAGAGATCAGCGAGCTGTTGGGCATGCAAGAGCGTCAGACGCAGATCTGGTTCCAAAATCGGTGAGTTGGGGTCAGTTCTCTTGTCTCAACTGTCTTCCTAAATATTCTTCCTTCTCACAAGGCGTGCCAAAGCTAAACTGCAAGATGTCAAACACAAAGGTCGAGGCGCCAGCATTGAGGCGCCCCCTCCCAACACACCGCCCCAGCTTTCCACAGGTTTCCAGGTTGATCTTCACAATTTAATACATGAGGATGAACGTTAGTACATTGAGCTCGAGTCCTTTTTTTTATGTTGACGCCATGTTCTGGTTGACTTGACAGCTGTGACGATCATACCCTGTACCGACCTGACGGTAGGCACCTGGCGACGGATTGCGACAAGCCTAACAAGACACGATCTTGTGGCATACGTGTGCGACAGCAAACGTTGTCTGACCTGGTTCATCCATTCTGTCGGCTTCGGTTTCAAAATGGAGATTCCTTTCGAATTTATCGTTGATACAGAGTTTACAAACGCGGCGCCTGGTTCTGGACTAGCATCTTTCATACTCTCAGAGCCACCACTGTTCTACCTCGAGAATCTGGGACCTTCTTTGGCAAATGGAACTCCTGTCCGTCACTGGAAGCGTTGCTCAGACTGGACGGAGGGACAGCAAGCTTCTCGTGTGCTGCGTCACGATTTGATCGGTTCAGCAGTTCAGTTGTCGCATCTTATACGGAACCTCCGTACTGCCCCACGCCACTCTCTCTCGTATAGCTCTGAACAGTCAGCTCCACCAATGACGACTATGGAGCTTCCGCCCCCACCTTTGGCAAATCTGAAAGGGCCTGGGTATCACTACCAACGACAGCAACATATTGATGATGCATCGTATCAGTCTAGTGTCTTTCAGAAGTCGTCTCCTTATGCAAGCTCAGGTCTCACCACCCCCTCCCCTGAGTCTCCCTATTCGAATGACAGTGACCAGCCACCACCTTTCAATCCAGCAGCCCCTGCGCCCTTTACTCAACACCAGTCCCACCATAATATGCCTCACCCCCGTTCCGATAGTCTCGGCGTTGAAGGGGGATCCGCCTATGCACACTATCCCCCAGTAGATGCTCACCACGATATCGGACCCCGTAGCCACTCAGTTGATGGATACATAGACGCAGCCAATTCACACGGTGTCTTGCCCCGTCCTTACTCTGCGCAATCTATCCCGCGCTCCTACTATAACGACCCACCCTCGAGATCAATACAGTCATATCAAACAGGAGACATCAGTCTCCGCAGGGCCAATGCACCGTCCTCTGCGGCTACCATGCACGCAGCACATCCTCGGGTCCATTCACACCAGCAGCAATTCGCGAGCCCATCCCCACCGCTATTGACAACATCCTATCACCCTCCACCTAACCTTCTTCATCGAAGCAGGGATACATGACACCATATGCAGACTATTGCAAGGTGGAGAGTTGAGGGAATCATGGACCCCTTCACATTCTTCCATAAAAAAAAAAAAACAGGCATCCAAAAAGTTACGCCTTCGTTCTATCACATTTACTTACATCTAATTCTACATTCGATGTGTTATAATGCTGTCGGATATTCATCACCTATTCATCCATATATACTCCGTTATATTACTACTACTTGCGTATCTGCTCGTGAGGGGCATTGTTCTGTAGTTGTACCCGTAGTTAAGTTAAAAATGCATTTTAATCAGCTAGATAGGCTCTATGGGTAGTTTTTTTAAGTACTTGCAGGGGGCCAATGAATTTAATTTCATAAGGTTTCTAAATTTTGGGAGTTATGGAGTCTAGTAGGATTAAATTTCATCAAAGAAATAGTTTGTCTAACGTGGGTCCTTCATCACTATTGCATTTCAGTAGTCCTTTCCCGAGCCAATCTCTTCATGTACACTTGACTGACAATGTTAACTAGTCGTGAAATTAGTGACTAGGACTGGTTTGATATACAACTGGCTTACAGGCTTCTAGGTACCGGTCCAAGCATCTGGAAAGACATGTCTTGCTCACAATCTAGTGAGCAGAAGTCCAGTAAGAAAGGAACTATATATACCTGTTCCGAGTTGGACAGCGAATCCCCTGGCTTGGTTACACATTTGGCAAAGCAGCGCTCATTAGCTTTCTGTAGCAAACCAGGTTAGCATAGTTAATAAATGCATAAAGCGACACAAAACATGCATTCATAAGCTCCTGAGCATTTGAGAGAGCAATCTCCTGGCGAACGCTGTTCATGATAGCTTCCTTTTTAGCGTTTATGTCTATGAATAGGATATCGTCAGAAGTGCTGGGTCAGGTTTCACTGCTAGATGCTAAGCTAACCAGTTGGCGACGAAGCGCTAGCCGAGGATGAGAGGAAAGAAGACATTCTTGGTTGTACCAGCTGTCGTCAAGCGGAACGACGAGACGGACGGACGCGACACAGAGTTTGTAGTTGTATTGGCACGCAATGCCTGATCACGCAAATACCAGATATCAGCACATAGGACTATACCCCGTCGTTCACTGTCATGGGCACGCAAGAATCGACTGGACGTAATGGCCAAAATGGATCGAACGAGCCTGATTCTAGCATTCCTAACTACTATGAGCTGCTGGAAGTCTCAGAAGAAGCTACTGCTGAAGAGATTAAAGTCAGTCCACTGCCGCTTGAGTTCAATGTTCTTATCAATCCAACCCTCTAGCGATCGTTTCGCAGATTAGCTCTGATACACCATCCTGACAAAAACCAGGAAGATATCGAAGGCGCAACCAAGCGTTTTGCAACCTTGCAGCAAGCTTATGAGGTAGATTACTCGTCTTATTAAAGATAAACATAGGTCGCTAATACTTCCCGCAGGTTCTCAGTGACGACCAAGTACGAACATAATACTTCCTTAAGAATCCTTAAGATTTTTATTATAGTGAAAGTAGGAACGAGCCTGGTACGACTCTCACAAGGCCTCGCTAGTACCCGAACCGGATGCGGAGACTGTCTTCCAGGATATACGAAGGGGTGCACCTACTCCTTTACGTGCCAGAGACAGGGGGATAACTGTGCGACACCTTTTACGATTCTTCGATGCTACTTCCTGGTCGGGATTTGATGACGGCGCAGACGTACGTACCGTTATCGTGGCATACAAGTGTGTAGAAACTCAGTCTTCATGATTTCAAGAGCTTCTTCACTATCTATCGCAATTTATTCGATCGACTCAAGGTGGAAGAACTCATCTCTTCTAGCGAGACCGAATATCCCTCCTTCGGATATTCCACATGGTCCTGGTCGGCTTCAGATGGAGAAATGGAACCCAAAGCTGCAAAGTTATTCTATGCGGCATGGATTAACTTTGCAACAGCGAAAGATTTCTACTGGTCCGAGCAGTGGAACCTCTTTGAAGCTCCCGATAGACGTGTCAGAAGGTATGATGTCGAATTTTGCCGATAATTCTAATACAATCATTCCTACTTAGGGTGATGGAAAAGGATAATAAGAAGTGTCGAGACGATGCCCGTCGAGAATACAATGATACGGTCAGGGTGAGCGGCTATGCCCTATGATGCTGTCTATCCATAATCAATTCGCGTCTTTCTCCCAAGTCTCTCGCCAAGTTTATTCGCAAACGGGATCCGCGTTACAATGCCCGCCAAGCACACCAGCCGGAGATTTCACATATTGCCGCTGGTTCAGCTACGCCTATAGAGGGAACTACGCGGAAGCGACAGCAAGTGATAGGAGAATACGTTGAACAAGAATGGCAAAAGTTAGACACGCGCCAGCTGCATGCCGACTTAGACTGGGCCGCCGCTGAAGGAGAGGACCCGGAGGAATGGGAATGTGTCGCGTGTAACAAAACGTTTCGAAGCGAGGCCGCATGGGACAGCCACGAACGGAGTAAGAAGCATCTGCGAGAGATCGAGCTGTTGCGCCAACATATGCTTAAAGAAAACGAAGATCTTGATCCTGATCCCGAGAATAGACAGGGTGGCAAAGACGAATCTCCGCAAGTAGAGACTGATCAGCTGCCTCCAGAATCTCAAACTTCGCCGAGCCGCGCCTCCACGTATCAAAACCAACACCACAATCCGCATCCTATCGAAGCGGGCCACCCATCCAATACGGATAGCACTGACGATGGACAAGAAACTCGGAAGCAAAAGCAGCCAACAGAGTTGGATCCCAAACCGCTCACAAAAACCGAAAGGCGAGCTTTGAAAGCAACGCGTATCGGGGAAAGTGCGCTCTCGGAATACACGATTGATCACAGGCCCTCGCTTGTAAACACAGATGATGTGGTTACAACAACCCCGCTAGCGGCCGTGGCCAGACCCACTAGCACAATGGAACTTTCGAAACGCGAAAAAAGGCGGGCCCGACAAGCGAACAAAGCCGAAACTGGTACAGATGTACGAAACAAACAGCAGGTAAACCCTTTTACTTTGGTATATCGATTGAAAACGACTGGAATTTTACAGTGTAATGATTGTCAACAGTTGTTCGTGAGCAGAACAAAGTTATTTGTTCATATCAAGGAAACTGGTCATGCACTGGCTACTCCTAACAATACGAAAAATACTCGCGAGGCCCACGAGGCCCTAGGACACAAGGGCAGGAGAGCTAAAGGATAGCTCCAGGTCGTGATACCACATCAAGGTGCTTGATGCTAATACAGGCTCATGGATCTCTCACTATTCCTTTTACATAACTAGTTTGCAATTAAAATCTATTAGAGGCATCTGCATCTGATCTTTTGGATATATCATATGGAGAAATAAATACATGGCAGTCACAGCCACGTAGATAGTAGGATTTAGGACTTAAGAGTTAAATCAGTTCTGTCTGGAAATTATGTTTAGCCACTGACACGGCAAGTTACGTGTATGCTATAGCTTTTTGGAGGTACTCAGCATTGGCAAACAGTCTTCTAGACCAGATAGATTGCAACTCAATCGAGCCATGTGGCATTTTGCCAAGTAGACTCGGTCAGGTCTGGAACATCGTAATTATCAACCATAAAAAAAAACACAAAAAGACATTAATCAAAAGCTGAAATTGCAGCGCCGTCCTGCCTCCTATCCCATTAACTGGGAGATATCATCTGGTGGATATTTCGTCTGGGAAAATGTCAGGAGCCTGATCGAAGGATTTTGGAGGTTAGAAGACTTGTCAAGGCACCAAGCAAAACAAAGGCCTGACCGTTTTAGGCTCTGAATGTACTTCCTACTTACTTCGTCGTTCAAAACATGCGCAACCTGATCTGCTGAGATCTTCTCACGAGCTGAACGTTCGTGGATACTGGACACGACGTCAGTTGATGGGATGATGAGAAGTTTCAGTAAGAGAACGCGTACCCAACCATGGTGACACCTATCGGCCAGGGCGCGTTTCCTATCGAAAGGCGCAAGTACGAATCATTGGCACGCTGGTATTGTCTTTTCTGCATGTAGTGAACGATTTCAGACATACGGGCCAACATGTCTGGAGGTAAATTCTACTGATAACATTAGTACATGAGCTTATAGACAATGAAAAGACGACATGCTCTTGATCGGAGCGTCTTGAAAAGAGGCTTGAGATATTCTGCTGATTGTACTTGGGTTGCTGCAGCCAGTTTTCCTTGCGTCGTACGCTTTATTTGTTCTGGGTTGGGTTAGATTAATTTGAACATAGCATTCGCGCCAATACTTGCCAGGTCGTTCATCCATAGCTTCCCCCCATTCTTTCAGAGTCCTCTTCAGCGCGTAATATATGATGGGATAGAGCTTGTCAGGATCAGTCTTGACAAGGTCAAGATTCAACACGCCAGTAGCAGCTTGCTCTGACGCATCTTTCTTCTTCCCCTTGTTGTTTTTTTTCTGCAACTCTTTTTCTACGTTCTCTACATCCTCCAGTGCCTTCTTGAAATCATTCTGACCGCCTTGCCTCTCATGACCTTTTTCCTCGATGAGCTCAAGGGCTCGAAGGCGAAGGCGTCTATCTTTGTCTGACTCGGCGAACAATCGTATTGGCTGGCCTTTGGCTCGTAAGCGGCGGATGGTTTCTTCGTTTGAAATGTTGAAAAGTGATGATTCAGGTACGGGAGTGTCAGTGGCTTGAGTTTCTACCGGATGAGGCGAGTTAGTGATGGAACGTGAGGGGATCTACTCTCCATTTGCGCATAAGGATTCAGTAATATAAACGGCTTAAGAAAGGGCTCACTAGTTTATCCTTTCGCTCAGCGACCTTGGCGTCCTCTTCTTGTTTCGCGGTTTCTGCACGTTGCTTTTGTTCGCGGGCTTTGGCCTCGTCCTTCAAGCGTTCAACATCTCCCCTGCGCATATATTTGGTCGGTCTGAGAGATGTGTCTTGATCCTGTTGCAGTCCTTTACGCTTTGCATTGACCTCTGCCCTGAGAGCGTCCATTTCGGATGATGGAGATGGACACAGAGAAAACGCAGTTTGCTCACGTAAGCCAGGTGTTACCATTCTTCCGCCACAACCCGAATCTTCCACCTACCGTTACAAGCATGTCTGAGTCCGCAACCAACGAACAGAGGTAGCTTATGAATTTTGTGCCAAAATGTGTACTCAGGGTATATTACTAGCCGTTTTGTGCTTCAGACCGTAGGCTTTGACGGTGAGTAACGTTGACGTCTTTGTCGACAACAAGTTATTTACACACTTGTCGCGTAGCCCGTTTTCCCAACACTAATCAAACTAGAAATTGGTACGCTCATCCCTTGACGTATACGAACATTCAAGAATTGTAGAACAGTTTCCAAAACTACACCGATTATTTTAAATGCATCGCTGCCAAGGGAGAGGACTTTGCTCCGTGCAAACAATTCAAGAGAGCGTACAATTCTTTGTGTCCCAGTACGTCTTAATTGCTTACAATCCGTTATTTTCTCAACATGAGTTGCTTGTAGACGAATGGGTATGGTTCGTCTTCAACACGCCAAATACCCTGGTTCATAATCTCTCTTTTTACAGATTTCCAAGTTTGATGACCAACGTGAAAATGGGGCTTTCCCTGTGTCGTTAGAACCTTGAAGTCACAGTAGAATTCCAAGGATAGGTACATACTGTCGTAGTTAGTATCGAATATCACGTGGATAAGGCAAGGGTTGGAGGAACCCACCATCCAATCTCGACCTGGAATCACATCTGTTCCGGGGCAAGTCATGTTTGTATTCAACTCAACTCAACAGCAGCAGTCCTTTAAACATGATTGACATCAAACCAAATTGACATGTTCCAAAGTTAATGAAATGAGCTCCGGCCGAGCACCATGGGTTCTCCATCTTGTCCGTAAACCACCACCATGTCCATGGACTACTCGACCGAGCCACCCCATTCAGAGCTATTGAAAGTTCAAGGGACTAACCCATTCAATGCCGAAGCTCCTGTACCTTCACTTGTAGAATTCCAGCTCACCCCAGAAGATCTCATTTATTGTCGTAACCATGGGCCAGTGCGTGAGTTCGATGAAGGTACCTACTCGGTCACTGTCAAAGGCGGCGTTCACCAAGAACTTCGTCTCACGATTCCGACTTTGAAGTCAATGTTTGATACAACTCATGTCGTCGCTGCTCTCCAGGTGCGGTTTTCTATGACGACTAGCCAGCGGTAGCTGATACGAGGCGTAATCCCCAGTGTGCTGGAAACAGGCGGAATGAAATGGGCGCCATTCGGCCTGTGAGCGGCGTCGGTTGGGACAGTGGAGTGGTAGCTAACTGCAAGTGGGGCGGTGTAAGGCTACGCGATGTTCTCAACTATGCAAGTGTACAACCAGGCAATTCACACGTGTGTTTCGCGTCATACGCCACTTCCTGCCAGGACGATGCTTATTATGGCTCATCAATTGCGCTAGAAAGAGCTATGGATTCCGAAAATGACGTTCTACTCGCATTTGAAGTGGGTTTTGTTATATTTCCTCAGTATCAAGTCATCTTATATATCATATTAAAGATGAATGGTGAGCCACTCACTGCTGAACATGGCGGCCCTATTCGGGCAATTGTTCCCGGCTATCTGGGTGCACGCTGGGTCAAGTGGTTAGATACCATCATTATCTCTACCGACGAGTCACCCAACTTCTACCAGCAACGAGATTACAAAATACTACCTGGAAACGTATGACCTTTCTCCTACATTAAGCTCGATCTCTGATTGTTCTTCCAGATTACCTCGAAAGACGACGCGAACCACCTGTGGTCCAAATTTCCATGTATGACCTCCCTGCCCTTGAATTCTGTTGTTGGTTCTGTCACGCAGACATCCAGCACATCCCTGTTTATCAAAGGATATGCTGTTCCCAGCTCAATAGCCAATATTGTTGGAGTTGAAGTCAGCATAGACCACGGAGAGACATGGCATGACTCCCGAATAACTTATCAAGAGGGCAGATGGAGCTGGACGCTGTGGGAAGTGGAATTGAAAGATGTTCCCCAAACTGGAGTAGTATACAGCCGTGCCAAAGATGCGAAAGGTCGGGTTCAACCAAAAGAGGGGCTATGGAATATCAGAGGGGTTGCGTACAATGCATGGGGAATGGGAAAATGGTAAGGTCACAGTGTTACAATATCCTTCTCAGACAATGTAGACATCCAGGACCTCACTAAGAATAATATACCCACAATATATATATAATTACTATCCTGGTATATCTATGAGCAAAAAACTGCATCCCCCATGGCTGACATGTTCCCGTGGTCGCATGCCCCGCTGGCTATAAGCGTTAAACAACGAGGGATCTGTTTACCATGTCACTACAGAACTAGGCTTGGGAGAATTTACAGAGCATCCCATTGACGTGTAATGAACGTATATCTTGCAAACAGGTCCGGAGGTGAATGTCTCGTTGAAATGTGGACCTTATCAAAGTGCAATAATCTATACGATAACAATGTTCGACTGAGACAGCTCCTGGTAGGCTCGCCTTACTTGAATTGAAGTGAGGAGCTTGACAATGCGACGCACCAGATTCGTATGCACTGCGGTGAGTGCGAAGCTCTGGTCTATCATATCTACGGGATGTTGGAGTCAAGTAACGAACTATCTTGTTGTTCCTCGTTTTTTCCTTAGTGCCTCTAATCGAGCCTTCATCACCGCAACGCGTTGGTCTGCTTCCTCCTGTGCACGTTCCTCATCCAACAGCCGGTCCATAATGAGTTCACGCTCCTCCTGTTCTTTTCGTTGTCGTGTTGATTCCTCGTCGTTCTGCTTTTCCTTCACAGCATCAACGTCCATTTGCAAGTCATGAAGCTTCAACACTAGTGGCGTCTCCTCCATGACTGCTAGCTCGGCTTCGGCTACTACGGTTGCGCGCTCGTATGTATCGTGGTTGTTTGACTGGTTGACGTCGCCAAGAATCTCTTTTTGGAGCTGCTCGTATTCCAAGTCAATTTTACTCTGCATACTGGCGTCTGCAGAAGGTTTCTCGGCCACGTCTTCGTCATCTGAGAGGTGTGATATAGGTATAGGCCCGCGTGATGGATCCGAGAAGAAGTCGGCCAGGAAGCCACTCGATGCTGATTGAAGACGCCGACGCTTCATGTTATTTTCTGGCTCAGCAAGCGCGTCACCTCCACCGTCTGCAAGACCCTCCTCCGCTTTCCTCTTCCCTCTGAGCATCGGACTTTCGTCTTGCTGCTCGTGTTCAACAGACATATCATGAGACTCGGATTCAGCTTCCACTTGTGCCCGCCGTTTGTCTTCCTCTTTAAGTCGAGCGACATTTGTCCGATGCGCCTTACTTCCAATATGACCCTCCCAAGCAGACGAATGCTTGATAGGCGTGCCGCATGCCAGACACCGTAGTTGGCCAGAAGAGGTATAAGTAGCGAGAGGGTGTGAGACCTTTATTTCTTGACGTTTAGCCTTGAGAAGGGCACGAACGTCAGCCATGGGGGCAGCCGCTCGATAGTGTCAACGATGGATGGCTTGTGAGCAAAGTTTTACGTTGTTTGGCAAAATCAACTGTATTGATGTGTACGGATACATACATACGAAGTCATACATAGCGCTTCAAGCTTCAAGCTTTAATCATTGTGCATTATGCATCATGCCTTATACCGTGTCCTCTATTAGAACGTCACCAAGATAACTTCAGTCTCCTGGATATCGACACCTTCTGCAACGGATCTGGTCTCCACGTTCAATGTACCGCTGACACGGCCATCATTAGTCTCATACGTCTGTCCGCCCCATTTCAAGTTAGAAGTATCGGTCGCTCGTCTGAAAAGAAGTGGGATATATAAATAAATGAATCCAGCTTTTTTTTAAATAGTTCCTGACTGACCCGATAGTCAAACGCTTCACCGCCATAGACGTTGGTAGCTCGACGTTGACATTCGTGAATGTCAGGTCTAGGTGAACACTAGTCCTGACAACACTTTCAGGTAAATAGGCCTTGGAATTAATAAAGACAGCCCGGGCGAGTGCGTTTTTCTCATAAAAAGCGTAGCCCGCAATCTGGGGATGTTCTATCTTGAGTTCAAGGACCAGCGCACTTCCCGTTTTCCCGATAGCTTCAGCTGCAATGATAGCAGCATAATATTGGGGTTGAACATGAGGTGGAGCAGGTGTGGGCAAAGTGGAACCATCCAAAGTCGACCGAGTCAATGTTATGGGTTGGATCTTGTCATCATCAGTTAGAAGCTCCATGAACACTGAGTTGGTATACAACACACCAACGAATATTTGAAACCGATTCCAACATGAAAGAAAACGGTTGATATCCCGAGCTGGGTCCTATACAACATCAAAGGTCGGATAAATTGTTCGAATATGAGTCAAACTCACGCGTAAAGAGCATAATCCAATGTCCATAGAGCTGCCCCAGCTGTGTTGCTAACGCCGGGAGCTCCCTGATATATAGTTACTATCAAGCTTGATAGGTAGGGTTAGGAAGCATACATGGCAAGCATAGCTATTGGTTTCTCCAAGAATATAATCCAAACCTTTTGAAGAGGTTGCTTGAATATCGGGCACAAAAACAGAGAGATTTCCACGTATCGTGGACTTGGTCATAAGGTCTGAAAGAAGCCCTCCACTTCCTGTGCAAAAGGATCCGCTATAACGATGTTGAGATATGCTAGTTCCCGGTCACTCATCTGTCCTTGTAGCAGGATCACATAGAACTTACGCGGATATCAAATTTCCAGGACCTGTCAAAAGTCCCGCCTGGAAAGCGGCTTGAGGAGAGAATCCACTTGCAGAGTGCGTTGAACCGGCAAAAGATGCACCCAAAAACTTTGTATGCGAGGTGGACGTCAAGCCGCCGGCAACCGATACATTTTGGGCAAATCTGAGCCAACTGGAATCCATAGTTAGCATACAGTCAAGTACGAATGAAGGCTTGGAATTGGTAACTCGTTAACCCATTGTGTGACGCTGTAGGTACTTGGTCTCAGACCATTGTTCTTGTATAGATCTGGCTCGTTTCCTATTTCGAGATAATCTAGGACAATCCCTGCGTCTTTTACTGCTTGGGATGAGAATGCTTTGACGATCGAACGGGTTTCCAGCACAGCAGCGGTTATATTATTGGACCCTAGGTTTACCCCCCATGTCACGCGCGTATCTGCCAAAAATATTGTCAAGGTCTGATAGCGAGATGTACTCTGGATGGAGGGCGCACTTGGAGGCAGGAATCGAGTGGTAGCATAATAGGAGTCTCCAACCGTGATGTTGGTGGCCTCTGGATAGGGTACTACTGTGGTCGGAGGGGGAAACAACGTTTGTGCAAACTTTTTCGAAGGTAAGTAGCCAGCCGTGAATCAGGTTGGTCCGAAAACATCTACCTCAACATTTTGACGGAAATTTGTATGATCCTCACTATTGGCGCCAATACGTATTTGTGGTGGCTGACCTGTGATTTGCCTTAAATTATCCAGAGTGTTAAAAAAGAAGTTGTTTCTTGATGTGGTCCCTGCCCAGTCGGTCCAGCGATCCATTTCGATAGACAATGAGATCAGGGACGGAGAAACATTTGGGGTCCCTGGAGCTGCCAGTAGCGGGACCGAAACGTCGAGCGAATAGCTGGAGCATATGAAGAATGCAGATAGAATTGCTAGTGCTGGAAGAAAAGCCATCATGCTTGTTGCTTCAGACACTTGGCTGGCTATATAGCTACCAACTATTCCGTTTATAGCCTAGAAGCAAAATTGATAACCTCGTGGAATGAACCATAGATCAGAAACTAGTTAGATTTGAGTGGGGGTAGTTCGCAACATGTAGCCAAGAAGGTCAAAACTTGAAGGTCATCCTATAGCAGGCTATGATAAAAAATGGGACCCTGAAAGCCCAGGTGACAATGCCCCACGCGTCTATTGAGTATGCTTCCTTAGTTGAACAATGAATGCCACAAGGGAGGATACCATAACGAGCCGCACAAGATGCAACGATACCGTTCAACAAATACTAACAAATCTAGTCATCATCAGGTGGACGTACTCAAATTTCTATGGTGGCTTCTAATTCTAGCGGATTTACTGATTCCCCACATGCGGCATGTTATAATTGATGGAGCGACTTCACGACTTGGATCGGCAGACACTAGAGGTGAATTTCCGTTTATTTAGGCAATTAACTGCGTCACGTCACCGTGGACCTGTTGAACCTCATTTTAAAGTCTTCGGAAGGGCTACGCATAGGATTTCTTGCAAAGGAAACCAACCGCCTAATAGGTTTGGCGCAGTACAGCATGCCAGCAAATCTGTCATCCGATGTGGCGAAGAGCACGCTGCAAGACGTTTTGACAGTCCTTTTCTGTCGTTTGCCAAGTAAAACCATAGGCTGGGCTTCGTAGACAAGGATTCTACTAGCAAGTTCCGGTCGTGGTAACATGTGTGTAGTTTGGTACTTGCCAAGCGGGGAATGCCATGAGGTATTTCTTAAGCCTTTTTCCGACGTGTTTATTCTGGTCGGTATACCTGATCCTGTATATAGTCCCCCAAGAAGTCAAATGGGGTGAGACTACGCGAGAGTGTGTTGGATATCGTGCCTTGAGAATTGATGCTCAACATGCCCACCAAACTAATGTCGCCAGCCGCTTTCATGCCCATTCTCCATCATTGGTTCGACATATCCACGAAAGATCCAAGGACGATATTTGCCATCTTCGCAAGTTTTCTGGTCTTGCGACCAACGCATTCCGTACCCTTCAAGAACACGAACTTCATACACCAACACTTGTTGTGGAAGCCAATGCAGGTTTCTCCAGGTAGCGCTGTCCATCACTCTATGAAAGAGCACGACCGCTTTCTCGTTGATGACAGAGACAGGACCAGAGGGATGCCCCCACCACCCGGTCTCGGCAGCCTGCGCATTGGTAGAAGGCTGAGAGCGATGGAAGTGTTTTGACCATGCACGTGCCCCAGCAGTAAGGCCTGCTTTGTTGGGTAAAAGGAAAGCGGCGAGGCATATCTCGCTCGAAGGAGGTTTATGGCCCAACGCAGAACCAAGGGTATAAGCTAAACCGTATGACAGATGGATAGAAAGTGGCGTCTTGATGTTAGGCTGTAAGCCGCGCAGCATTTCAATAACTTTTGTGCGCTCAGATGGAGCTGAGGGGAGTTCCTGCATACCATGACAGTTAGGTGCGCTTATTAGGCTGATATGTGGTGGCTGCGGTCGCTCCGTTTGAAAGTGATCGATGTCCATGTGAGAGATCTGACGGGAGCCGAATTCCGCAGCCGGGTTACTCCTTAAGACGATACTCTGACGACGACGATATGCAGGGATTCAACAAGTATTTCCTTGCACTGTCTTTGGCGCGAACGGCACTGAACACATCTATAGATACTATCCGCCGGACTACGATCCTTCTCATGGTAGCCTCAACTCCTACAGAGGTTGGTTGAATATTGCGCAATACAACTTCACAAGTTAAAATCTGTTTCACTAGGCAAGCATGCCCTAGGGGATCGAGCCCGTAAAATAGATCAGGGAATCTTGATCACACGTTTTGAGTTGCCTTTCAACATTTGGTGGTCTGTACCGATCTCATTATAGACACTTCTTATACGCTCAGCCCAGCATATCTTTGTTTGATAGCGGTACATGCAATAACCACATCGGCATGGGCGTGCGATACAACGCTGAGAAGAAGAAAATTGGTAACTATTATTCTACGCCAATCTTCTCGTTTCGGTGCAAGTGCCATCTGTGTGATGCATGGTTTGAAATTCAGACTGACCCCAAGGTACAACTTGCCCCCCCCCCTCATATCACATAATTTACTTCTTTTTGCTTAGAACACACAATATGTGGTAACCTCTGGGGCTAGGCGAAAAGAGGAGGATTGGAACCCGGAGGAGAATGGCGGATTCGCTGTTCATGGTATGAGTCGTTTTGAATCTCAGGAGAACATGTGCTGATCTTTTGTCTAGACACTGATGCGGCGACTTTGCCTCAGGATCCATTGGCGGCTCTAGAGAAGACCACTGATGCCCAAAATCATTTAATGAATATCCAGGCACCTCGGCTTGAATCGCTACAATCCATGTCTGAACATTACAATTCGGACCCATACGCCTTGTCCAGCAAGGTCCGCAAGCGCTTCCGAGAGGTGAAGAAAGTAGAACAACAGAAACAAAAGGCGGATGACCTCATTAAAAATCGTTATGGTTTACCGTCTACGTTGTTGCTGGTAGAAGATGATGAAATGTTGAGAAAGGAGGCTGAGGAGGAGTGGGCCCGAGGGCAACGCACACTAGCTGCAGGAGAACATATCAAACGTCGAAAGCTAACTATAGGGGCTGTAACTATTCCGTCCTCCGCAAAGTTGGCTCAAGCACGTACCAGCTCAACATCGCAACGGCTACCTAAAACCACCCCCAAAGACACCATTCACTCTTTGCGAGCTCGTATATTAGACAATACTGCGCGTCGAACAGATCCTTTTGGTCGAGCGCAAGCGACGACAAGTCAGCGCAGCATACACGGCTGAAGGCAGAGGCAGATGGTTTGTAATCCCTAAAATTCGTAGTGCTTCAAGTTGTCAACTTACTATCGCTATCCTAATACATGGCAATGACTCGGATACTTTTTATATAACTTATGGTTTCTTATGCTGTCATCTTTACTAGTAACTTATTCATTCTTGTAGTTTTACACGTCTCGCTTCGGCTTTGCCGATCGAGCAAGAAAATTGATAGCAGTAAAACAACACTAGATAGTACAGAGAGCGCGTAATCAAGGAAATAAATGAGGACAGGTAAAAAAAGAAGGGAGGCAGAAAAGTAACTAATATTTGACTCCAGAGAAAACCATATAATAAAATATGCCAAAAGCAAAGACGGGATTAATGAAGTAGTTATTGGCGTTAGTGGATGAGGCGAGTAAAAGAAGATAAGCTATAGTTTGATACATACAACTATGAGGTGAAGATGGCCCATGGCGGTTCCTGTGTGGGCATCGGACTGTCCCATTTCCATTCCTCCGATTGATAATATGCTGATTCCCCACCGTCGATTTCCTTCCAAGCACCCAGTCGTAGATCTTGGAGTTCTTCTGCTTTTGGATCCATGGATAAAGTCGCATGATGTGCAGCGTCTGTTTCAGAGCCTGATTCGGGACTAGGGTTTGTAGACGATGATGGTATCAACTCCGGTGTCGTTGAATCATCGTCGGGATCTTCATCAGAGGTTCCAAAAGACGAAAAGTCGAAGTATTCAACAAACTCGTCAGCAGGCGGTTTAGTTGAGGTTGGTGGCATCGTTGTCTCGGCCACATGTGAAGGCAGCCCTAGTTCTGAGCCCTCCGGTACATTCTCACAGTCTTTGAAGACCATGCCCAAAAGTTCAGATATCTCTGACGATAGAGATTCGGGGCTTTCGCCGGCAACTTTGATGAACTCTGCTATCTGTAACAAGAAAGCACCTGCATCTTCATCCGTTTTAACATTTTCCACCGTCTCGGCCTTTTTCTTCAAGGCATCGCTGGGCGGTCCATCCCATTCAGTCTTGACACGTTTGGGAGGAGAAGGTTCGTTGGCGGTACTGGAGCTAGATGCAATGGGACTAGCACTAAACGCATTGGAGGTGTCCTCTTCTCGTGGTCTCTTTGTAGAATTGATTGGGACTGCGGATGTCTGTGCTTGCTCTACAGTGGGTGGTGCAGGTGTCAGAGTAGGTGGGTTCTTTACCGATGGACGGCGCTTTGGGGGATTTTTTGGTTTGGCTGGTGCTTTACCTTTGGGAGATTTGGGCGCTTGTGGAGATGACGAAGTTTGTGTAGGAGTGGGGGCGCTGGTAACTGGTGTAGATGCTGAGTAAGAGGGTGGGGTAGGTGTCGATACGGCAGGCACATTGGATGCGCTGGGTGTTGAGACAGCTGCCTTCTGCTTAGCAGGAGGTAGGCGAAGGGGTGCTGTAGGGCGGTTAGAAGTGGCCAAGGACTGTGCTGTGATCTGTGGCCCTTGAGGATGCGGGCGGCTCATGTCTGGCGTTAGGTGGTTGTTTGGGAGTATATTTCCCGGCTGTGGCAGGTGCTGTTGGGGTTGGCTTTGCGGAGGCTGTTGGCTCCTATTGATCTGTGACGTGAGGTATGTTTCGATAGATTTATTTGCGATGTGTACTTGTGTCATCATGTTTCGAAGGATATCCACCCCGACGATATAGTGGGGATTCCCTGTGGAAAGCATTACACGTTGCCTATTCACCGTCATGATCTTAATGAAATGAAGTGAGCAAAAGAACACTGAACTATGCAGCAATACGCACAACGGCAATGATCTTCTTTATCCAATCTTCGGAATTGGGTACAAGAAAATAATACATAGGGAGCTTGTGGTCAACTTCCTGAGCAAAACGGTATAACTGATTCAACAGATTATTGTGATCTGGCCTTTGCTCTATAGGGACCTCCACCGTGCGCATGTTGTTCAGGTCTGTAGAGTGTCAGTCAATTTGTAGGGAAAGAGGTCAAACAAAGGTGACATACTATTGGTATGAAATTCTTTTTTCAGCTTCACAATGTATGCAGCTGCCTGCTCTTTCGTGACTCGAGTCATAGGGTTATTGTTCTGTTGTGGATGAACATGCTGCTGTTGGGAGAGCTGAGGAGGCCGGTTATCCATGAAGCTATTCCCCGGAACTGCTAGCAGGCTTTGTGGTTGTTGCAAGAACGGCGAGTGTTGTCCGGCGGCCTGTGAGGCATTTTGGTGATTCATAGGGTTTTGGAACGACGTGGCAGGCGCTCTATGTGGATCATGCTGCTCAGGTGGACGTATTGCCTGATTCTGGAACTGGTCTCTGAACAAGCCTTGCTCCATTACCGTCCTTTGTAATTGCACTCGATTTGTTTCCACGAACCGAACCATAGGTTCGTTCACACCCTGACGTCGAAGTTCTTCAACTGATTGATTGGCATACCCGAGTACTATCTGCATCTGTTGTGCATTAAGCAAATTACGGGGTTGGGATTGCGTTTGTGAGGGGACAGCATTTGCATTTGCTGCAGCCTGAGTATGCATCTTTCTCCGAGTATCCATAACTTTGTTGATGTAAACTTGATCGAATGCGGCTAGGTATTCTTTGTATACCTGAGCTAAACGCTGAGCAAAAGCTGGCCCTGATTTCGCGGGCTCTGTATCTGTCCCTGGAACATGGACAAATCCCATCCTTCCACCAATGACGCTCCATAAATCCTTTGCGTTTACCTTTCACAATTTCTATCAGCCCAACATGATACATCAAGGGAAATGTAACATACTTTTGGCGCGCCGCCCTCTGCCATGACATTTGTGTGGAGTAGAAAGAGATCAATTTCACGACCATCGAAGTTCATTAAGTGCGGTTCGTGCTTCAAACTCGCGGAGGCGGAAAAGCTCTTGTAAGTAAGTTCGAACGTATTTTTTTCTAGGGGTGGCGGTAGTTGCTGCATGCCCATCCCGCCTGGAGCAGGACTAGACGTGTTGGCATTGACATTGTTCATTGAGAAGGGAAACTGCGGGTTCATGCTTGGAGACATTTGGGCGGTAAAGGGCCGTCCAGCTGGAAGACCCCCCGGCCCGACGGCAGCAGGATGCTGATGCGACGGCTGACCTGATGGAGGGCGGGTAACAATACCTGGGGGAATGAGGTGTCCGCTTTGTTGAATTTGAGAATGGATATGAGAAGGGCTCGGTTGAATGTTATTTTGCCCTGGCTGCAACTGATTGAAGTTCCAGGTACCCTGACCGGAAACATTTCCTGGCTGAGCCTGCGAAACGGAACTCCTGATGGTTTAAAAGATGAGTAGGGTCACTTCAATCGGAACCTATATGGCATGTAGAAAAGAATCAGCGTACATATTGCTCATGTTTTGTGCAGTCCCCTTCATCTTGACCAATAATTCCTTCTTTTGCTTGATATCAGCTGACAAAACTTGAATCTTGTTGTTCATGTTCGGATCAGGGGCCATGGAGCGCTGAGCACTCAGCTGGGCAAGTAGACGTTCTTGTCCTTGGATGTGATTATGAAGAGCCGTGACACGCTCTGTAAAATCTGCAAGCGTTAGTTTACGAGCCTGTTGGGGTTGTTGTACGTTGAGTACTCCAATAGGACCTTGAATGGTGGATTGTGCAGGAGACGGTCGACGATCCACTGCCGTCGATGCAAACATTTCACTAGGGGTAGGGGTATTCATAGCTTGCAACTGTTGTTGCTGATGTTGCGCCTGCTGCTGTTGTTGCCTCTGTTGTTCCAAGCGCTGCTGTGCAAGGTTGATTGGGTTGTTCTGTGGCTGAGTTTGAGCAAGCATAGAATGCATAGAATCCAGCTGCCTGGCAAAGCTTGCGCTGTTAGGGACTCCCTGACTAGCATTCGCATGGAATGCTTGGAGCATCGCATTACGAGACATGGGCTGCTGCATGGAAGAGGCGTTGGGTAAGCCATTAGATGCATTAGATGAAAAGCCAGTGGGCATGTTCGTCACATGTGGGGGATTAGAACCCGTGTCAAAAAAAGACTGGGGTGTTGGTTGTTGCTGGCCATTGTTAACGCCACCCAAATTCATTTGTGACTCTCCCAGAGGAAAGTGTTGACCATGATGCTGCTGTTGTTGTTGCTGACCACGAGCGCCTTGGCTTCTTAAAAGTTCCAGCATCTATAATATGGACGTTAGTCAAAAGATAAAAGCATTGACGTAACAAAATCGGAGGATGGGTGGAGGTGACGATAAGATGATTGGACCGACTGAAGGAACGGTGTGACCCATGATCGAAAGTATTGCAGGATTCCCATGCATGCGACTAGGCACGATGTGAACCAAGCTTATACGCAGCAACAGCGGGCACGCCAGGACGAAGCTGCTTGTTCCGAGTATAACGGGGGGCAGTGGGGTTCCAGCAGCAGAGGGGTAAGGGGAGCAAGAAAAGAAATTTTACCTGAGCGCTAGCTTGGGGATTGAAGTCGCCTCCTCCAGAACGAAGCTGCTGCATGTGTTGAATTTGCTGCCACATACGTTGGTCTGTATATCCAGAGGAGGTCCCGTCTTGTTGCTGTTGTTGGGCTTGTTGAGCTTGCTGCTGCTGTTGCTGCTGTTGTTGTTGTTGTTGTTGCTGTTGCTGTTGTTGCTGCATAAGCCCGGCATTATTGAAATTGGGCATCATTGAGTACTGGGGTGGGCGATCTGCCATTAATCCTGTAGCAGCTGGGCAAGCGTGGGGATAGAGAGGACGCCTTGTAGAGCGCACGGAGTCGCCAAGGAAGGAGAGAGATCTCCTATGTAAGGTGTATGGAATCCGTAAGGAACGGAGGAGGAAGGAGGAGGAAATGAGGATAGTTTTCGGGAGGGGTAGTGGTGGGAGCGAAACGAGGAGTAGCACTTTGGCTGCTTTGGCTGTGGCTGACGAGATTCCATGTTTGTGACAGTTGACAAGTTTGTACATAAAAATATTACATAATATGCTAACTCATGTAATTTTGTCTGCTAAGTCAATAGAAGCTATTGCCAGCGACTTCACCTACACCTGACTGCCTTCCCGGCTAAAGTTCGGGTCTGCACCACCATCCGTCCATACTTCACCTCATGAGCCACCAAAACTAATATGGCTCAACGCCGCCGACTAACACGGCCTTTTCCAAGTCAGGTCAAACGGATAAGCCATCTTTTGGCAGCTGGGTCCCCGACATACGTCTTGGGTGGTTTGCCGTCATCTCCGATGCTTCCGATCTGTCATGCCGAACTCTACCATCCGTCTCCGACCCCCGTGCCCCTCCTTGATAGCACATATGCCTCCATCCACTGTCTTAATTAGAGCCATATCCACCGATGCCTATAATAAAAAACTAGCGCGGAATTCAGCGCTAGACGAACACCCACTGTGGTCAGTAAGGAGCCCCGTCCCACCTATGCTGAGAGGAAGTCGCCGGTTTATATTCCAAGTCCGGGTACCGCTTCAATTGAGACCAGCCCACATCATGTACAAGCGAATTATCTACGCTAACATGACGCTATGGGACCCGCTCAAAACGAAAACCTAGTCACGGTTATACCGGTTTCTGATTCCACTCCCCCCCAAACCTAGGATCCCGAGGTAACATCACCAGCGTGATGTACGCAGGCCTTCCTACCTTCCAAATCAGACCGTCAGCTTGGTCGTTACCGAGGGCGTGACAAATGATGCCCATAGAGACCAACAAGGGAACAGCCTTGCCGTTTTAGTTTGTGTTTCAGGTGTCGTTTAGCTATGTGGCATTTCTGGCCAACTTACTTTGAATAGTACTCAAAACATATGTGGCAACAACATTGGTCGATATGAACGTAGGCGGGTAATACGTTGCAATACTCCCCTGAGCGTCCGACCAATGTGGCCCAACGCACGACCAAGTTGTAACTGTCTACAGATGATATATGGTATGATGTAGAAGAAACAATGGCAGTGAGGTAGATTTATCGTGACACCTGAGGTGGAATAACATAATGGGACAGTAGCCAAAAGTAAGCCAGTGTTAGCTAATGGGGGGTAATCGCAATTAAAGGTATTCTGGCAATGGATATTTTAAGGAGACCATGGCAGAATTAAGGATGAAAACTTTACACTGGACGGATAGGTGATGCAGAGGTCAGATAAATCATAAAGATGCGATGATGGAAGGGATGAAGGAACATAGACAACGTGGGTGGAGAAGTGATACAGTGGCGAGTCAGAGTGGCAGGTCTCTATCGACGACTCGAACCAGCAGTGGCAGTCAGTGCTGTTGCTTCGTCGTCGCTTTCGTCATCATCTTGACTAGGTATGGTGGGTCCGGCTTCTAGTATCACATCTCCATCGGAATCTGTTTCTTCGCGTTCTTCGTCCTCGTGCGTAGGGCGTTCGGGGACAAGTACCCTAACCCCATTGACCTTCTTCACCACCTGTGGTGGGCCCACAGCCAACACAGTGTCTTCTTCGTCTGCAAGATGCACACATCCTGCGGCCTCTTCTACTTCTTCTGCTTCTATAACGCTATCCACCTCTTTTTTGAACCAATAACGCAAACCAACTGGGATCATGACGCCCAAAGCGACGGCAGCAAGCCCGAAAAAATTTCGCCAGCTGATAAGATGGAAGTCATCCGCACTAGTCATCTCATCCAACCCACCACCTATAGTAGTATGTATAACACTGACACCAAGAACTCCAAGCGCCGTGCTGATCCAGAATGGGACAAGTCCGATGCCAACATGTGGGCAGACGATATTTACAACCCAATGTGGTGGAAGTGGTGCAATCCGTAGCACAATCAAGAATGAAATCATATTCTCTTTGTTCGCCTGTATTTTGGTCGCCCACTTATCGAGTAAAGCTTTCCACTTGGGAAGAGTCAATAGGGCTGGTCCGAGAGCAGCAGAAATGAGATAACAAAGGGAAGCGCCAGTCGCCACACAGCAACATGCAAGTGGTAGAGCGCGAGCAACGCCCCAAACAGCACCACCTAGGATAGAAAGATACATGGATCCAGGGAGAGAGAATGCTTGAAGGCTGTGTGTGATTAGGTTTGATCAGCGACAATAACGCATTGCGGCAAGGAGGTGAAACAAACAAAAGGTAGGTGATCACATAGCATACAACGATGCGGTAGGGGTAGATGTCCCGGTATTTCTTGAGCAGGCCATTGAGTTGCTGAAGTTGCGAGAAAGACTTGGGTATACGTAGTAGGGGACGGTCCGCCCTAGGAATAGCATTAGTCATTTCCTGCACCATAACCAAGAAGCTACGACTTGCTCTTCTAACGTCGGGAGGGCGACCCATAGAGCTGCACCGAGAAAGAGACTACTAACGATGAAAATGGCGGCCATTTTCAACGTAGCGTTGAGAATGACCCTACGCGAGGAAGGTCGAGACGGAGAGTGAGGGTAGTTGGCGGTGCCATATGAAGGTGTTGCAGGGGTAAGTAGTGGAGCACGAGCGTCGCTCTCATCATATACTATAGTCTCTAGTGTATACGTGGATTGATTCTCGTGATTAGTCCCAACAAATGCGAGGCTGGGTGGTGGCATAGTGGTTGAGCAACAACCAGGATCAGCTCATATTTGGCCCAAGGTGCTGCGGCAAGTAAGCCTTGATCTAGGGTTACGAATATGGACATCTCAGATCCCGAGTCAGATCTAAGTAATATGCAGAATGCTTGTTGGGCGCTGTTCTTCGGGAGGCGACACATTTTCTTCTTTTCAGGTTGAAAGATAAATCGACAAAAAAAAGTTAATACAGGGTTATAATAGCTATACATGTACACTGAACAGATGTTATTGTAGTATGTATGGCTGTAATATAAATAGTACATAGCTGTGCGAATTGGAATTAGGAGGTCTTCATTAGATGATATGGAACTGCTTAAACTGCAGTTGAATTGATATTATAAAGCCTTTTAACGTATGCAACAGTCGCCTTGTCTCCAGTGTTCTATGATATGGTCAAGTGAGAAGTAGTTCATGTAAGTGGATATAACATACCTTGGTCAGATCGTCACTAATCTTGATACATGGTTTGTTGTTGACAGATGATAACTTGATAACCATATTCAACGCCTTGCTCTTGTCAGATCCCCCGCTTGAAGCGGTCTTGAAGTCATTTGTGAAGAAAGTGCCAATGCCAAATGATACTGAATCGTTCCATTGTGAATGCAGTAGGAGTTTTTTTGTTTAACGATAGATATACCTTTTTCAAGGCCTAGTTCATCTGCCTGCCTCCGCAGTTTGAGTGCCTTGTCCACGCTCAGGGAGTCCGAGTAGACAATAAGCTTCTGCCGAGGGTCAATTCCTAGGGAATCGTACATATCTTTTACACGTGGGCCAAAAGTGAACGGATCTCCAGAATCTTGGCGCAAGCCTGACCACCTGCGAGCTCGTTCTGGATCTGATGCAAAGTCCTACATGCGAATGATCCACTTCTATCCGCGTGCTTACATGTCACGACAGTTCAGACATACCTTGAAGAATGCATCAGTGGTGAAAGTGTCCGTCAATGCGATCAAGGCTGAATCTGGGTACACTGCCTCCCATAGATCCAATGACACGGAATTTGTATTCTCGTAACCCTTTATTGCCGCAACCTGGCACCAAGAGGATTATTTAGCAATTTAGAAACAAAGAAGAAGGCCGTCTTACGCCCATAAACCATTCACTGAAGGATGGCACCATCAATTGGATGAACAGGAGTCGTCACAAGTGGGCTTACTGTGCGATAGTGCCAATAGGCATAAGACCGTACTTGTGAGCAAAATGTACCTAGGAGACGTTCAATGCAAAGCCGAGGAGTGACCTAAATAGAACTTACGTTGCTCGTACCGGAAAACCGTCCTTGACTAGGGACGTCGTGTGATGCGCGGAGAAGAGACTTTACAACAATGTCCTGAGCCTGATACGACCGCCTCCGCCTGGTTCCAAATTCACTAAACGTGCAGTCAGCCCTGAGAAGAGCGCAGCCTTTAGCGTGAGTGGACACTTGTAGACGATTGGGTTGTTATTAGGTGATCTTGTATTTCCGGGTGAACAACTCACGTTCTTGACCATCGTAGTTCCAGTCGGTCATAACTGAGTCAAAGTAGTTTTCACTCAGGAACGCCATTAGTGGGACCTCCCACAGTATAGTATCTAACCAGGGACCAAGTGCCTCGATCTCGACGTTTCCCAGCAAGCCATCGGCAGAAACTGGCACAAACGTGATGCGGACCTGTTCGGGTTTATACCGGTACGCCGAGAGAAACGCAAGGTACGTAGGTGTGAGATATGGACATGTTCTTCGGAGCCAGTCATGTTCGTCTGGTGTCAGAGCGAGGTCGGTGAATTCTATGGGGCCATTGAAGGGGTTAGTGGGAGGAGAGGGTGGTAGTAAGCGGATGTGCACGAACGAGAAACAGAGGTTCTGAAGCGCTCTATGCATTGACGGGAGAAAAGGGTGGACTTGTCGCGATTAGTGAAGCGGTAGGTAGCATGAGTATTGGGAAAGTGATGCAGAACGGCTTGTTGCATGGTCAACTAGAGGTGCTCGTTCAGTAAATCAAGAATAAAGTAGAAAAACGATAGGGGGTGGGGGGACCTTGTAAAGATCTGTGTCCAGAATAGAAGTTGGAGCGGTCGCAAATGGGGCAGACATGGTGGTACAAGCTGAAAGAGAGGTTAGAGGGGGAGGTCAAGTTAAGTAGGAAATCTGAGCAGAGGGACTAGTAGAATGGGGGTAACGGAGCAGCAGGCGCTTCTTCCGCACCGCGTTGCAAGGGTCGAGTATCACACTCGTCACACAGTCATCGACCCTGTCCATCGTGATCAGTTCCGGATAACTCAGTTTGACCCAGGTGCCACTTAACATTCAAGGTCGACTATCGTTTCTTCACGCGGTCATCTACCCTTTTTTTCTTTCTTCTCCTTGGTTCACTTGCATGAATGGTCCGGTTTAACAACAACTAACATATCTGCAATTGTACTGATACTCATCCCTAGGGTTCAAGGGTGGAGATACTTAACGAGGGCGGTTTTCGTTCTGATGGTAGACGCCAGCTCGAGTTACGCCATATGTCTATCGATCTCTCCCCACAAGGACAGGCCGATGGCTCTGCGGTCATCACACACGGCTTAACTCATGTCCTCGTCTCTGTATTTGGTCCGAGAGAAGCAAAAAATCGCTCACAAACCCTCCACGATCGTGCTATCGTCAACGTGGAGCTGAACGTCGCTGCCTTCAGTGCCAGTGAGCGGCGAAAAAGAACACGGGCCGACAAGTGAGTTTGTTCGCCTGGTTTTTACTTCTAACAGCTGATTTGAAATACAGGCGCATCCTTGAATTGGCCGCCACCATCAAATCTACATTCGAGCCTGTTATCCAAACGAACCTCTATCCCCGTTCACAGATTGATGTGTTCATACAAGTCCTACAACAAGATGGTGGGCTATTACAGGCGTGTCTCAACGGAACTACTCTAGCCTTGGTCAACGCTGGAATACCATTACTTGATTTTGTTTGTGCTGTCACTGGGGGCGTACACTCCACTTCGCCTATTCTTGACCTCACACTGCTGGAAGAGGGCGACGTTCCAAATGTCACGGTTGCTATTATGCCCAAAACCGCAAAGGTGATTTTGGTGACGATGGAGACACGCTTACATGTGGATAGATTCGAGGAGATTTTTAAATTAGCAAGCGATGCCAGTAAAATAATCCATGGGGAGATGACGAGCGCCGTTCGTTCAAGAACAAGTACATTGGTAACGGCCATGGGGTCAAGACCCCGAGTAGGGGGAAGTGTAGCCGATAAGGACGGTTTGGACGATCGGATGAATGAATATTGACCGGTGTATAAACTGAATGCCTACCTGGAGACATCTGAACATTGTCAACAGCAAACCTGAACAGCATGCCAGATACAATAAGCGAATCAAGTCGGTATCAAGCCTTTTTATTGCCGCACAACTTCGATTCGCTTGAAACATGCGAGCCATTTGTCACCCTTATTTCTCTCCACCTTCTTTCCCTCTTCTGTGCTTGTATACACTGCATCGATGATGGGGCCTTTGCCTTCAGCGCGCAGGGTTGACTCGTCGACGTATTCAAAAAGCGGGAAGGCTTCGAGATGTGACCTCATCCAGTCATGAAGATCCTTGACATCAGTGATCGTGTAGACAACCCCGCCTGGTCGAAGTACATAGGCGTATTCAGCAAGTAGCGTAGGAGATATTATTCGGGCTTTATGCTTGCGTGACTTGAAATGAGGATCGGGAAATAGGAAGAATAGGGAAGTTAAGGAATTTTTAACAAAATAATTAGGCAGGAACTTCATTGCATTCGCGCGAACAATGGATACGTTTTGATAATGTGTGGATGATGGCACATCTGTGTGTTTATCGTGACTGGCGGTAGCAACTCGGAGAGCAGCAATACGGTCCTGTACATATTGTGAGACTTGGACTCTGATCTCCATGCCTATTGCGACGAATTCAGTACTTGTACGCTCTCTCCTGAATTGGTCTTACCTAGCATGAGTGTGTTGGGAAAGAGAGGAGCAAGGGTAATCAGGAGTCCCCCAAAGCCACATCCGATATCGGCAAATTCGGGCACTTTTTCTGTGTTCGCATAGGCGGGATAAAGACTGTCCCAGTCCAGTTTTTGAGGTGAACTTGGGTAAACAAGTGAATGATCGGAGAATGGGTTTGCATGCGCCCTTTGTCTATAGTGTTTTTTCTAAAGAAGCGTGAAGGTCAATACTATATTGTATAAAGCAGATTAAACACACCTGAGGTAGCAGTACTACATCTGCGTCTTTGTTATTGTTATCCGGTTTATCGCGTTTACGTTTTGCCATTGCTTGAATGCCTGATAAGAAAAACAGAACGTGAAACGGAATGAGAGCCGAAACGGAAGCTAGCGACCACGTGATTGAGCATATATATTTTACCTCTGCCAGCTCCCGAGTTTTTCCACCTGACATACGGTTCTTTTCTGTTCTATCATGGCTAGCTCAGCTCGTTCTCTATACAGGGTTGTAAGTCGGTATCGTAACATGTCTTCATATGACTGACATAATTACAGTCGCGCCCTCACATCCTTCGGACCTCTTTTTCACCAGCCCGCTTCTCGTCCTCGGTGTCAAAACCGGCCACCTTGAAAGAGCGACTCGCTGAGCTAATACCTGTACAGCTTGACCATGTATGCGCCTCTTAATGATATCCCTGTCTACACTTAACTCTTTTTCTAGGTTAAAAAAATCCGTGCTGAGCACGGCAAAAAAGCCTTTGGCCCTGTTCTTGTTGACCAACTTTATGGGTATGGATAGTTATTCTATTGTTCGGTATCTTTTATTCTTATGAACTGCTAGCGGAATGAGAGGTCTCCCTGCACTCATTTGGGATGGTTCAGTTCTTGATTCAGGTGTGTATTCTTTTTGCTCCTGGAGTTTATTATCAAGCTATAATATTTGCGATGTTAGAGGAGGGTATTCGTTTCCGAGGCAAAACCATTCCCGAGTGTCAGGCTCTGTTACCCAAGGCACCCGGCGGCTCGGAACCCCTTCCCGAAGGCCTGTTTTGGCTTTTGGTTACCGGAGAAATCCCTTCACAAGAGCAGGTTACGGAGCTCTCCAAAGATTGGGCTGCTCGCTCTGCAATTCCAGAATTTGTTGAGGAGATCTTAGATCGGTGTCCCCCCACACTGCACCCTATGAGCCAATTTAGCTTGGCTGTCACTGCTGTACGTTCCACATTTCAGATGATATACTATTTGGTAACATTCTTTACAGCTCAATCACAACTCAGCTTTTGCGAAAGCGTACCAGGATGGTATCTCGAAGAAAGAGTATTGGAAACCCACTTTCGAGGACTCAATGGATCTGTTAGTTCCTATTCTTATCATGGAGCGGGTCCTTACTCTTATTCTATAGAATAGCCAAACTTCCCAACATCGCGGGCCGTATCTACCGTAACGTCTTCGGACAGGGCAAACTTCCTTCCATTGATGCTGCTAAAGACTACTCACATAATTTGGCTACACTTCTTGGCTTCGAAAATAATGCCGGTTTTGTTGAGCTCCTTCGCCTATACATCACAATTCATAGGTATAACTTTATCTTGATTTTGGCCACATAAAATGTTTGACATTAACACTCAGTGACCACGAAGGCGGTAATGTATCTGCTCACACAGGCAAACTTGTTGGCTCTGCACTCTCTGATCCTTTCCTGGCTTATGGTGCCGCTCTCAACGGTCTTGCTGGCCCTCTCCATGGGCTTGCTAATCAGGAGGTCCTTGTTTGGCTTCGCAAGATGCAGTCCAAGATTGGCGAGGATGCTTCTGATGAGGCTGTGAAGGAATATGCATGGGCTACGCTGAAGTCCGGCCAAGTTGTTCCTGGATATGGGCACGCCGTTCTTAGGAAAACCGATCCTCGTTATGCCGCACAGCGTGAATTCGCCTTGAAACATCTGCCTGATGACAAGTTGTTCAAGCTAGTTGGGCAGATTTATAATATAGTTCCCGATATTCTTCTTGAGGTAAGTTTTTGGACGCTTTATAATAGCTGTTCATACTGACATGTCTTGCCCCTGTAGGCAGGGAAAGCGAAGAACCCTTGGCCCAATGTAGACGCCCACTCTGGCGTTCTTTTGTCTCATTATGGCCTCACCCAGATGCAATTTTACACCGTACTTTTTGGTGTATCTCGTGCGTTTGGTGTAACGGCTCAGTTGATCTGGGATCGTGCTCTTGGTGCCCGTGGGTTCATGTTTACAAAGTTGTCTTTTGGCATGGTCTGATGGTTCTTCACAGCGCTCGAACGTCCCAAGTCTTATTCAACTGAAATTATTGAAAAAATGTTCCATGGAAAGCAGTAGCATCTCCAATGTTACATGTCTTTTAACCTTTACCGTTATAAGTAACGTTATAATTCGTACATCTGCGCAATAGGGCAGGACTCGCTAGCAGGCTTACTTTGTGCTATCTTATGTGAATACAATGCATAATTTTGACTAGCCTCTAAACTGGATTGACGGTCGGATCACGCTGACAAGGATTATGGATACCTCTGGCCCCCATTTCAGTCATATTGTATGCTGGCAGAGTTCAAGTTGCAGAAATGGCGAGGAGCTGCGGTCTGCCGTATATCACAATATACAGGCGTACTGGCTGATGACTCAGGGCACCTCGATGTCTATGCAAGGCTGGGATGCAGTATGTAAAAGTGTATTACATAATTAGGTAACAAGTAATTTATGCCCTGACAAAGTTCAATCAGCACTGCA